>CM060951.1:27923534-27971768 GCA_030765055.1 Mantis religiosa | reverse complement strand
AAAAGAGAGAGATTTTTGGTTGTAATGGTTGAGTGTGATGAATACTGGTATTAGATCAGGAACATTTAAGTTATAATTTGAATCTGTATAAATATAACCAAGTACAGAATTTGACTTCTTTATTCCGAACGGCGCCTTGAAACACAGATGTCTCATGACTCTGACTTAGAATAAGATGATACAATTGGTGATCAGAGGAAATAGATAGCCGCAAAACCTCACAGGAGAAGAGAAAGAATTGTGCGTCCAACATAGAAATCCTGTCCCAAATTGCTCCCGAACGGCTGATGAAGACGAAGATAAATTAATAACGAATAGACACAAATTCCCGTCCATTGCTCAATGCATCCGGGATCCATGGAGCTTACAGCTACCCGACATTTGTCTTTTAGGACAAGGGAAACCCCGGAAAAAAACCTTATCCAGGTAACTTACCCTGACCGAGATTCAAACTCGGGACCTCTTGAACGTGAGGCAGACATGCTGCAACCTGTTTGTAACAATATGATAGTAAATAAGTATAAGTTGTCCTCTGTGGTCTAAGGATGACATACCAGTCCCCTGGTTCCTAAGTTCGCTGGTTCGAACCTGGCGGAGGGCCAAGCATTTTTACGAGCATAGGGGTTAGGGTAGAGAGAGCGAGCAATGGGACTTGCCTGAAGGATACCGATCAGTATCCAGTTACAACTGCCGCAGCAGGATACAGTACCGGGACCCCCAGGCGGCAGACAGATGACCTAATCAAACACAGTGCATTGATATCCAGGAATTTATTGATATCTACAGTGATGGAAGTAAATCAAGCGATTGCATCTCTGATATTAAAGCTGACCTTTCCTCTTTCATTTATCTGTGGATTATCCATCCCGATGTTCTGATTTTGTTGTAGATATAGTTTATCACATATAGGTTGTACGGCATCGTGATTACCCTTAAAAATTAGTAAAAATAACATTTTAAAACATTTACTGCTTCTATAAACCATCTGCATGCTGTGCAACATGCTCTGTTTCGATTCCCGGGAACACAAATTTTCTCTAATTTTTCTTTCCAGAATCTAGAGCTACGAATGACAGGTTAGTTGTGTTTGTGTGTGTATGTATGTGTAATTTGAGGTAAACAGAGTTAACAGTTCATTAAGGTTTAGAATAGATTATTTATATAACGTTCTCTATTCTAACCAATATCTAGCATATATAAGTTGATACCGAAATTAACGGACGCAGCGAGTAAAGAATCTTTACAACACGTGCAGGCAGGTGGTTGAGTCATTTAACAAAAGACACGGGAGAAAGAGGTTTCTCTTAGCAGGAATTGTTAAAGGGTAGCATTTGACTGCGTTTGAAAAGGTATTGTTCGGACCCTTAATGGCATTACCGAGACTAATAATCACAATGGACAAAATAGTCACAAAAAGAGTTCTGGTGTGAATAAAGGCGCTTCAAGAGGTGAAAGTCAAAGGCAGCTGTAGTGAGGAAGATAGAACCGGGGTGGCGGTCGAGTAAGAAGGACATCTGGTTCTGTCTTGGGCGAAGGCAGACCAGAACCGAAGAGAAAAGGTATCTATCGGTTCCTACGTAAATAAAGAAATAATACGAGAATACAGTAATCAGAAATGAAATTCATAAGAGCAATAGCTGGATATACCAAAACTGATAAAAAAACGTAGTCAGGATATAAGGACAGAATTAAAAGTAGAATAAATAAACCATACTATTGAAAGAAATAGAAATCAATGGAAAGAACATGTTCAGAGGATGAATAATAACAGAATACCAAAAATAGCCTTAAACTATAAACCTATAGGAAGAAGAAACCAGGGAAGACCGAAGAAAAGATGGGCAGACCAATTTGGAGCCGGAACGGGTTAAACAATCCAACGCCGTGAGGTAGAAGAAAAAGAAGAAAAAGAAGAAGAAGAAGAGGGAGAAGAAGTAGCAGAAGAAGAAGAAGAAGAAGAAGAAGAAGAGGGAGAAGAAGTAGCAGAAGAAGAAGAAGAAGAAGAAGAAGAGGAGGAAGAGTAGGAAGAAGAAGAGGAGGAAGAGTAGGAAGAAGAAGAGGAGGAAGAGTAGGAAGAAGAAGAGGAGGAAGAGTAGGAAGAAGAGGAGGAAGAGTAGGAAGAAGAAGAGGAGGAGGAAGCGGAAGAAGAAGAGGAAGAGCAGGAGGAGGAGGAAGAAGAAGGCGTGTTACCGCGTAATAAGCAGTCTACATACGGTTAGTCTAAACAGTGATATATTGGTAACCCTTGGTCGGCAACTTCGAGATTGATGTGATGATAAAAAGAAGCAGTCAATAAATCAGTTTGAAACTTGTATTCCAGTGTCATTAAAACCATCCTTACTCCCATACATCCCCGTAGGGGAAGGGATCCGTCCCTTTCAGCTGCCAAAGTGCGGGCGCTGCGGACCCTTAGCACTCGTGGTAACTCTGACGTTACTAGAGGAACCTCGGGCCGAACAGCCGAGCCCCTCCTTCGGGAATTGTTCGGATTGGGATGGACTCGAGGGGGCAGTGTGTTCCCGAAACCCGTGGGAATCGGGTAAGTCTTCGGACGGGGTTGAGGGAAGCCATTAAGTGTCCCGGGTACTAGTCTGCAAAGCTAGTAGAAGGTGTGCTAGATCACCAGGCGGCCCCACCAAGGTTGTTCGGTAGTCTTCACCTTGAGTGTTGACGCGCGTAAGTGGCGTATCCACTTCCATCCCGTCTTGAGTCCATAGGACCAGATGGGGGGCTTATTAGTCTCTAGGTCTTGCCCTATGGAAAGCACCTCGGAGGACGCCGAGCGCCCTTTGGGACAGCTCGGATACTCCCTGGTTGAAGGAGGCCCGGGTCCAGTTCCTACGGGTTCAGGACTAATGGGAGTAGAACCTCTGGGCTAAACTCCCACACATATCCACGTATACCCTGAAGATATATTGCTCTACCGTGCTCAAACTACTTTGCTACAAAGTATTCAATTCCAGACAAGAATTCCAGGTAATAATATCTCCGGAAAATACATGTTAAATCTCTCTGAATCCATAATTAATTTTGTTATGTAAGACACTGTATGGGTGCGTGTCGAAAAAGTCGGTTAAATAACAGACTAGATATTTACGTTCGACGAATATCCGCGACATATAAAAACAATAAAGTAGTGAATATAAGAAAAACTTAAAAGTCATTATGTGATTAAATCTGTAAAGAACCACTGAGCAGAGCACAAGTGATCACTTCGCTAAATGAAGTGCTTGCACAGAAAGAATTAAATTACGTGAAACTATTAAAGTGAAGCAACAAAAACTACACAAATATAATTTATGTGTAACAAAAACTGCGCTTATCTTTTGAAATTGATATCAAATTGCAATAAACTGAGAGACTGTAATTTCGTAAACTGTTGTTTACATTTCCAATCACAGTCAGTATCACTGTTGTCATCGTTACGGCCAGTAGATGTCACTACATTCCTACTAGTACTACCAAACCCTGAAAATGAAATAAAGTTAAATACCGAATCGATTTTCGGTGTTTCAAAATTTATTACGCGATACCTTTAAAATATTTTTTTCCGAAACTATTAAATGTAACGGATCATTTAATTGTCTTATTAATTTATGTTTTGGATTTACTTTATAGTCAAATGACAAAAAATAGATCTGCTATTGCCGATTTATCAGTCTGTTTATTCTTAATATTTCGAAACAGTTCTTTCATTCTCGTTTCTAGATTACGTTTGGTCTTCCCAGTATAAAGCTCATCGCATTCTAAACAATTGAATTGATAAATGACATATTAGTTATTAACAGGAATTATATCATTTTTTAATTTCTTTCTTTTTTTTGTCTCCCTTCCTCACCAATGCTGTTAGAAGTCGTTTGGATTCCCTCAGAACGAGCGCGTCGAAGTATATTGAGCTGATAGATGAGATCAGTTTTGGGGGATCGGCCCAACGTCTAGGATGAATGAATGATGGAGCAATTGGTGGAATGATGGTGCGGGAAACCGGAGGACCCGGAGGAAACCAACCCCAGCGCCATGCTGTCCACCACAAATCCCACTTTGTGGCCACCTGGAATCGAACCCTGGCCGCCTTGATAAGAGCTAATGGGTCTAACCACTCAACCGTGGCGCGGCCATGCTAAATGTTTAATATTATATTTATCTTGAGGAACCAAAATTATACCATTTTTTTTTTTTTTTTTTTTTGAAAATGTTTATTAACCCAAGGATTGTAGGTAATTTTTTTTTTTAAAATTATAACTGTATTTTATATTCTTAAGGGTAGAAGTATTATTAACAATTTTTTAATATTTCATTTTTTCAATCGTTTGTGTATAAAGTCTTTATTGAAACCGTTAATTAAAGTATTATAAATAATGTGTTATATTCTCTATTAAATTCCTCTTTATTCAGCGGTGTACTTATTAATCTATAAATCAAACTATTTAAAACAAGAAATTTATGTCTAAAAGAACTATAATGTTATTTTTATGCAATTATCCATATGAGTAGATTTCCTATGGATTATTTATTGATGTGAAAATGAGTATAAATTTCCACTGAGCCCGTTGCTGTTTTTTTTTTTTCTTCAAGAAAAATTTATGTATATAGATGTATATTTTTCTTTTCTTTATTTAACGTTTTTATTGTTTCCGCTTATTTTACTATCTGTTCTCTCAAGTTTCACACCTGAACAGAAAAAAATAGCTCTAGCAAAAGGCAAAATAGCCATGAGTATTATAAGAGCATGTTTAAGAAAATTACCTGACATTAATGTGAAATAGCTACAAAGGATCTATACTACCATAGTAGAAAATAAGATGTTACACGGTACAGAGATATGGGGAGTGGATGAAGCATGGGAAAAGATGGACGTTATTAACAGATCTTTCTGTAAATATATTTTGGGCTTACTGGTAGCTTCACCCATAGGGGCAGCACAATTAGAGTTGGGAAGACATTCAAAGGGTTAAAATTGTCTCAAGGGTATTGAAATATCTATACAGAGTTGCCGATTTGGAGGAAAGCAATTTTATCAAGGAATGTTTTCTTTCGCAGATAAGAAGCAAATGGGGAGAATCTTGGGCGCAAAAAGCCGGGAACAGACAGGTATGGGACATATTTGGAGAACCGAGGATTATTATTATAGGGACTTTTGGAAAGAGGTAGAATTAAGGCTGGAAGATTTAGATAGCCAAGTTATATTTACCAGTGTAAGGGAGAAAATATCATTGAGGACATATAGGGAAATAAAGACAGTGTGTGGGAGGGAGAAGTATATGGATGTGTGTAATAAGTCAGGGCGAGAAGGATTTGCCTGGGCAAGGACAGGAGTTTGAAATTTGAAAGGTATTAGATATGAAAAGGATACAGGGAAATGCCCAATGTGTTGATAAGAGGATACAGGTTGGCTTAGTATACTTTATTGCAAACAAACAAAGATATGGAAAGAACAAATTTGACAACAAAAGTGGGATAGTTTTAGGGATGGGGGGAGGTATTAATAATAAAGAAAATGTTATTGATAAAAGCAGAAAAGAATGTAAGAAATATAGGTGAATACGTGGGGAAAGTTAAAGAGAAATGGTTAAGATTGATGAAGAATAACTAACAAGTAAGTGCTGGAAAACTAGAACGAGGGAAGCAAGGGTGGGGAGGGAAAATCAGTGTATTGAGACCGAGACTTGGGGCAAGCAGGTAAGAAGGGTATATTAGATGTGAATAAGTCATTCTGTTATTGTGTGAAAGAAATGCTACAAATGTCAATGTCTCAACCAAATTGTATGTAGAAGAAAGATGAGGAACACTATACTATAAGTTTCACACACATTAACTATACACATAAACACCCATGCCCAGAGCGTGACTCGAACCCACGACCTCTTCCTGGTGGAACGCTAGAGACATACGTTCTAACGACCGTGGCTACGAGGGCTGGCATGCTTCTCAGTAATGCATTTGTACTACATACGGCTTGGCCATTGAGTTGATTTCATGTAAGCTGGCAATATACCACAAAACTGTCACTCACAAGGAAATTTCTCATCGACCGTAACGGGTGTTAATTCTGACACCCATCCACATATACTCTCACAGTTGACAACCGTAGCAGCTGACAGCAGTTGATCGAATACCAAGATACTGAAGCCTAAATCAAAAGCTAAGCAACAAACCTAAACCGGTGGTAAATATATGGACACACCTTAAAACCTGAAAGCAATTAATATGACATATACAGATCGTTTACAAGTTTAGAGTGCAGTCGAAGAACCATTATGAAGCTGTGACCCTGTTACTTTCACCACGTCCGCAGGGGACAACCGCAGTATCCCCAGATACAAAGCCTCATAAACACAGATTAAAGCAGCGTTAATATGGGATTATCGTGCCGACTTCCCCTTTTCTGAGCTCTAATGTAAGATTATCACCTCTAGCACTGACCCAGGGGAGGGGGATGTCCCCCCACCTTGCAAACAAGCGATGTAATAATGGAGGAAACTTGTAGGCTCAAGGTGCTGTTGTACATTTGGAACAAGTATGGACGCGATTCTCAAAGGTGTAATTGTCTCCCTGTCTCTGAGTCAACTCTCTGTAGCCTGCAGATGAAAGTGCCGTTTCATTACGAGAGCTCCCACGGATTCGTTACAAGCTTAATAATCCAGTAGTCCTCAAAGAAAACCTGAAAGAAGTATTACATTCAGCAAAAACTTCGAAAATATCACTTATTCCTAAACAGTGATAAGGTAAAATACGGATGACATTGTAAATAAACTAATGTTTCCGACAAAGTTTATCACCAAAAATGACTTTAGATTAAATTATATTGAATCAGATTAATTTGTGTTCAAGGAGTATACTGGTAGGTACAAAGACATATGAATGTTGAACTTGGTGCCAAAGAAGTTCACAGCTTAATTACAAATACCTATACTTAAATAATGAATATAAAAGACACATTATATACTTATAGGCTATATGAAAAACAAGGCACAGTGAAAAACAAGGCAAGGCAGAGATTACACCATAGATACATGAATACAAAATCAAACATTCGCCTATAGAATAGCGAATTTGTGTACACAAATACAATTTGGCAGTTCCACTTTGCTTTCACAGAACATATTACAATTGCAATGGATAGAATTTATTGTCAATTCTTTAATATACATACAGTAAAACTTCTTTTGAGCAGGCATCAGAGGTAAATTGGCAATGATTTCTCACTAGAACAGCTAGATTTTATTTTCAAGGCTACATAAGCGTAATTTTTCGTTCAGATAATGTTGTACACAACAGTTTGAGTATAGGTAGTCTTAACAGCATTTTTAAAAGGACAGAAATTATCAACTTTTCCGTCTAATATTTTGATAGTTTCACAATACACCCCTTTCTGGAAGCAAGAAGGTTCAGCGCTGGGATGATAAATATCCACCTCCAAAGTATTTATTCAAGGAATTTCATTGTTTCATATACATTATACCCAATTGCATTTAATGAATATTATGATAGAAAAAATATACATGCAAGGAAGGATGAATATCTTCAGCTTCTAACGGCCGCGCCGGCTGCTAACGGCCGCTCAAGGCTCAGAGAGCCGTGGATCTCACCAAGACGGCCCGAGTTCGTTTCCAGGCGACCGCAAAGTGAGATTTGTGGTGGATAACACGGCGATGGGACGGGTTTTCTCCGGGATATCCGGTTTCCACCGCCATCTCATTCCACCGATGCTCCAACTTGAACTCATGTATCATCAGGGCGCTGGGACGGGTTTTCTCCGGGATATCCGGTTTCCCCCGCCATCTCATTCCACCGATGCTCCAACTTGATCTCATGTATCATCAATGTCATCGCCTGCGGTGCCGTATGTAGTAAAACCGAGCGTTAAACACTACACACACACTACACACACACACACACACACACACACACACACACACACACACACACACACACACACACACACACACACACACACACACACATACACACACACACACATTTCAGCTTCTAACAAGATATTTTTGCAAGAGTGTCTGCTATGTGTGTTAGCAATAACTTTTCTAACCTTCTTCCGTATAAGAAATGTTCCCACACCAGCTTAATCACGGTTTTATGATTATTGATAATTGGGTCATTTTCCCTTTTTATCAATACTCCCTGCAGAACACTTATGATACAGAAATTCAAAGGAGCTGATACGTCCATAAAGATTCAAAGAACTGTTGCGTTATGTCGAAGGTCCCTCGCTCCGTCAGGCTTCGGAGCGAGGATCTGTTGCCTTCGTTGTACTCATCGCTGTTGTGGCTGAGAAGGCGCAATTATCTCAGGGTTCGCCTCGACGAGTATCTATGGATAGGTGTTGTGGATCAACTGGGAATTTGGTTTTTCCTCAGGGTCTTGAACAGGAAGTCTTCTAATACTTTTGTATCGGCGTCAAGCTACTCGGATGTGTAATTTAGGCGGCACTCGAAGAATGTATTCTTAACTGTATATGATCGAAGCTTTAAACTATTTATCTTAATTTGAGAATACTTTAGATATCGGCGGATGAATCTCGCGCTTCTTTGGATGCAAACTTCTGAACGTTGCTTGATGTTGCTGCTAAGGGTTAACACTTCTAGACGTCGCCAGACTGCCCCGATTCTGCTCCAAACTGTCCTGTACTAAACTCCCCAGAAACGGTAAATTCCTTTCTTTGGCTAAACAAAAAGGAAGGCTAATAACCTTTATGGCCAAAGCTAAGAGGGTAGTAACAACGGAAGCTGTACCGTTAGTTGCCTCGAAACCTAGCACACAATCCCGAGAAACTACCGCTGTGAAATGAAATGTGTAGTGTTTAACGCCCGCTTTTACTACATACGGCACCGCAGGTGGTGACACTGATGATACATGAGATGAAGATGCAGCACTGGTGGAATGAGATGGCAGGGAAGCCGGCGGTGCCGTAGAAAACCCACCCCAGCGCCGCGTTGTCCAAAACCAATCTCAATTTGCGGTCGCCTGGGATCGAACCCGGGCCGCCTTGATGAGAGCCAAGCGGTCTAACCACTGAGCCACGGCGCGGCACTACTACCGCTGTGTATTTTCTTGGTTATAATTTTCGAGCTTTATAAGATTTTATACATAATTTATATATATATGATACGTTAATACTAATATTGCTATAAACTCATAGGTATAGCTATTTATATAATTGTTAATAGTTCCTGAATTAATAAAATATAATTGATTATTTTATACTGGAATAACGGGCAGGTGGAAATGTCGCTACAGAACACAAATTCTCTGTCTTATTGTGAGATGTATTTATCTGCAACCTTTCAGATTTGAAACGCAGTTCGAGATACATAAAATACCATTACAGAGGAACTATTAATCTAAATTGGATAGGCTAGTAAACTTTGGATATTCTAATGTTTAAAGTATTGTCACGTGTGTGGTTGAGAAATACTTGCAAACATCAAATTCTGGAATCTTATTATTTAATCTTCACTTCTTGTGACTTACTGTGTTTGCACGTTCTAAACTCCTTAATTCTGCTGATTTATGAGAACAGTATTTTGTCAGACTTCTCATGACTTTAGCTTATGACAACAGTTTTCTGTTTACTTTTTTCCATCACGCACAGGTGGTCGGACATGGATTTTGTTGCCTAAAGTAATCTGAGTCATCCATACTCTGATTTTTTTTGTGGAAATACGATCATGTTTAACTTTGCCTTTGAAACCCTTACGTAGCTTGCAGAATATAGCTGAATGTCTTCTCTCGGAAGAACAAAGTGGATTTAGAAGAGGCAGATCCTGTACAGATAACATTTTTATTGTTAAACAACTAATTGAAAAATATAGGGTGTTTAATAAAGAAACACCTATGGCGTTTATTGACTTTAAAAAGCCTTCGATAGGGTAAACCGATGCAAAATGTGGCAAATATTGGAAGAACGAGGGGACTCACAGCAATTAATAAAAATGATACACTGCTTCTACTTCCAAACAAAAAAAAATGTGAGGAACAATGGTAAAATTTCTAAAAAAAAAATATGACTAATCAGTGCGTCAGACAAGGGTGTACTCTCTCACCTACACTTATTAGTATTTATGTTGACGGCCTGGTCCGGGAAAATCAGTGAAAGGTCTCTCATTTGGCGTGACCACGTGATGTTTCGCGCTAACATTTGTAGGGGGTTAAGGGGAAGTAAGGGCGTGATCTGAGACCACGAGGGAAAAGAAGTCACTTGGGTTGAAACACTCGTGGAAGGAGGTTGGTCCACAGGCAGCTGGTCGTCAACCTTAACCAGCATTGTGGTATATTGTGATAGTTAGTGAACCTATCCGGCGGCCGTAGCTACAAAGACGTATCGGCAAACCTTCAATTCTATTTTATGTTAATAAATCGCATTTCAAAGAAAGCTCTGGTTTTTCTGCGCTAATATCCTACGTATACCCAAAGTGCAAGATCTATGTGGAGCAGCTGAGGCAGAAATCTACGAGAAGCAGCATCTCGCTTAGTAATAGCGAAAGAGAACGTGGAATCGTTGCATTTCACCTTCTAAAAGCAGAGAAGAGACGACTGTTTATCGACGAGTCGTTGATTCCCGCTGCAAGATTGTGAACACTCTCGTGGAGCACTTTAACTATACAATTTACTTATTTGTAACAATATCAGGATAATTTTTCCACACAGTGGTCTTTTGATTAGTGCTGGTTGATATTTGTAGTGTAACACACTTGTATTGTAATACATCTAATATACAAATATCTGAGCGTGTATTTAGAATTTCAAAAGATTACACGAAACAAGATTAACTTTATATCAAAGCTTCTGAATACAAGTTCCTTGAACAATTTGCGAAATTGGTTTCCAAAACAGATACAGAATGTGTAGTACTGGCACATCAGTCACAGTTCTGAACCGTATAATCTCACGTTTCTGTAATAAACTGGGTAAATTATGGCAATTTGCAGTGCAAACATGTAACATGGAGATTGTCTTAAGATAGCTCCGTCGAGCCTTAGTTTATAATTTTGTGGGACGAGGCGAAGGGAAAAACTAAAACATACATCAGAAGGGATAGATAAGGTAGGGTCACGCAAGCTGAGCCGACCTTTCACATTAACTGCACCTCCCCTAGGGCTTCCTACTGCAGCTCTAGCCACGGATGTGCGTTTTTCTCCCTAAGACCATCACATTAAAATGCCGCAATTATCTTAATTATATTACTATTAGGGGCTATTACTGCAATTATATTTTGATTACCCTTGGTGTAGTTAGGATTATTAAACAGTATGTCAGTATGTTTGTCACATACTTTTTTGGGGATTAATAATTATGGTGCGGCGTGACAATTGACGAGATTATGTAAAGATTTGGTGATTCGAAGTTTTGATAGAAAGGTAACATGGGTTTAATAGAGATATAAGTGTGTCATGAGGTAAATCGATATTACAACAAGCACGCAAAGCGTGGTGTTACAAGAATACATCAGCTTGGTCGGATAACATCAATCATCTTCTCAACACCCTAATATTGATTAAAAGCAATTAGGGTGTCGCATTTTGGGTGTCCTAAAGGATAAGGACAAGTAACATAGGGGGACGCCCCAAGCAAAGCCATCTTTACACAGATATGGTTAACGTAATGACCCCAAGGGGCGAGGGATGAGGTGAAGAAACCACGGGTCGCACGCAGACAGATCGCAAAAACTTGCGGAAATCACTAAAAAGTGCTAGGAGCTTTAGGAGAACATACCTGCACCAGGGTAGGTCGTGCAGTGGTTCTTAAACACTGAAATATTTAAATAAAGGCTTTGATGGGTGTTCCTTACCTGTTTTCCTTAACCCTCAATGTCAGTAATATGTCACTTCGGTCTCTCAGTGATCACTGGATTACTTAGTTCACGTATCGCTATTCAGGAAAGTCGCACAGTCTCTTAAAAATTAAATGCAATAATTCCAGAAAGGTTTTTCAATTACACACAGGAAATTAACATTGAATTAAAAAATTTCCTCTAATCATATGTTAATTCTTCTATGCCTGACATATTTTCATCACCTTCAACTTCGCCCGCCTCGGTAGCGTGATGGTAGCACGTCTGCCTTACGTTCAAGAGGTCCCGAGTTCGAATCTCGGCCAGTGTGAGTTACCTGGATAAGGTTTTTTCCGGGGTTTTCCCTTATCCTAAAAGACGAATGTCGGGTAGTTCTAAGCTCCATGGAACCCGGACTCATTTGAGCATCGTTCCATTCATCGTCCGATATGACTTAACGTTTGAGGACGTAAACTCAAAAAAAAAAATGGATGATAAGTAAAATAAAAAGTTCCAAAAAAATTTCAAAGAAGTGGGTATAATACTAGCACCTCTAAATAATTATAGTATAAAGAATTTGCTACTGTTTTCTAAAAAAGACAAAATTTCAGACAGCAAAAACTCTGGTATTTATCAAGTTAACCGTTTAGAATGCGATAAGATCTATATTGGTAGGACCAAGCGTAATTTAGAAACCAGAGCGAAGGAACATTTTAGAAATATTAAATATCGACAGACAGAGAAATCGGCAGTGGCTGATCATTTTTGGTCATATAATCATGAAGTAAATCCAGAAGTTAAATTATTGAAACAGTTGAAAGAACCGATAGATTTAATGGTTTGGGAGAAGATATTTATTTTGAAAAATAAGAATCGCGTAATGAATTTTGATATCCGTCCAATAGATGTCATCAATAAGTTTGTGTTGTCTCCGGTATATGGCAGTTAGATAGGAGCTATTCTCCAAACTCCGGTAGTGGTCAAGGTCAGTCAGTCAGTCAGTCAGTCAGTTAGTGGGTGAGTGTCAAGCTGAGGATGAAGCAGATGTTTGCTTTGAAATCGGTCCCAGGATTTAAATAAGATAAGTGAAGTTGTGTTACTAGCGTTTAGTTATTATTGATTATAATCCTTTTCAATACAAATAACAAAAACACAACAAATGTAAATGGGTACACTTAATATGCAGTTGCCCTTACAGGCATGTTTAGAATTTCATACAGATTAATAGAAAACTGCATCCTGTGCAACATGAAGTTAGGAAAATGTAGAAAATATAGAATCTGTGAAATCTGAGGTTAAAATTGCGTAATAGAAGGCTGCGACACAGTTGTAGGGTTATCTAAATAGTCAGGTGACCTTTTCAGTAGTGCCGCTAGAAAAAAAAACAGCTTTGTATTATTGAAGTATGTCTATATTAATTTTAAGACAAAGAAACTAAATCTGCTAGTGTAAGTTTTGGGCCAATTTGCACAGATGTGTCTCCTTAATAAATCCCTTTTTGTACATCCAATGTGTAGCCGTAAGAAATTTCTCTTCCCCGATAACTTCAAATTGAAACCAACAAATGCAAAAGCTGTTGTCACAAATTACAAGCAGAAGAAATTGACTAAAAGGGCAGTTTTAAGCTCTAATAAGCAGAATAGGCACAAACGTATGAAATAGGCATTTATAGGCACTATAAGCTATGAAAGTAGGCTAATAGTTGTAGGAAACGTGGTTATAACTTAAAAGCCTACGTTTCTGAACAAAGGAATAAAATAGGCAAATAGGGAAAACTTCGCCCCCTAGTAATGGCTTCAAAATTCCATTTCCTCTGCATGACAGAGAGAGAAACAGAACAAATGAATAGAAACTTCTATTTGAGAAACACCTCTTTATTTTAAAATGCAGACAAATAACAGAAAATTGTCTATAAAATTTTATAAAAACTGCTGGTACTTTATGGAATCCACATTTTTATAGATTTGCCTATCTAACAAGGCAACTATCGCTGTACTCATACCACTACGCACCTGAAAATTTGATGATATGATGCCTGCTGTATGCAAACCATGTGTACCAAAAATATGCTGCAGAGTGGAACCGCAACGTCCAACAATGAAGGCTAGAAAATGCCACATGCGACTCTTGCAAGTAGCTGCTGGCCATCCCTCGTTAGATCTGTAGCGTGTTTGAGGAACGACACTCATGAGTCATGTGCAGATCGCCGCCCGACAGGGGTAAACAATCCTTCCTGTACAATGCTAAACTCATTTTCAGGTCCTTCCAGCCAAACTCCGCATCCGTTTTTTGGCACCTATGCTGCACATAGAGCAGAGATGTGGACATGAAACTCTCAAGCAAATACAGCTATCTCTTCTAAGTATGTGAAGTTCTGTAAAATTCAACAATGTATAGAAATCACTGGCTGTTCCAAGATAATACCTGGTAGTCCTCCCATTTATTATGAAAATAATTTAAAATATGCTAATTTAACCGAAATATTAAGTAGTTTTGATAAGGTAAACAATTTCTAAACCTGTATCAAGTAGCTGAAAATGCTCAATTTTAATATGAGGTTTGGTTCTTAATTTTGATTTTGTAGTTATGGACACACATATATACCGATCTTTGTATAAAATTAAATTTGGAGTGTCAGGTGACCTTAAAATATATGTATGTATGTATTTATTCACTACAATTGGGTACTACTCGGTGGCAGAGTTAAGAATACAGATCAAATTACAAATACTAGATTTACAACAATAACACAATAAACAATATAAACATGATATTATTTTAACTCTAGTCACTTAAATTAGTCTATCTAATTACTTCTCTATTTACATATTATATACCATTATAATTTAAAAGTTAAACTATAAGCCATCTAGATTTTTTCTAAATTTCTTCAGCGACAGGGGACAGCCCTGAAAGACTGCTACAGGCAATTCATTCCATTCTTCAATGGTTCTATTAACAAAAGAAAATTTTCCTATGTCGGTTGTGTATCTTCTACCCTTAATTCTATACCTATGATCGTTTCGTCCATAATAATCCGGATTATCTAAGCTTACACTAACGTCCACCCTTGCCTTTACACCAGCATTAGCTTTGAATAATGCTACAAACCTATGTTTTTTACGCCTAATTCTTAATTCCTCCCATTTAGTCTCATCTCCTTTTATAGGCCCAAAATACTTGCCTCTTTTTTATGAATTTTATTGCCCTCTTCTGTATTTTTTCTAATGGATCGATTTGGTTAAATCTATACGGGTCCCAGCATGCTACTCCATACTCCATAACCGGCCGCAGTAAGGCCTTGTAGGCAATTTCCCTGGACCTAGCGCTCCCCTTTTTCAATATTCTCATTACGAAATGTAATGCCTTCCACGCATTCCTAGATGTGGAGTTTACTTGTTCGTCCCATCCAGCATTACCTGCCAGGTACACTCCCAAGTATTTGCAGCTGCCCAAATGTGGAATTTGCACCCCTCCCATGTGATAGTTAACAATAATTTTGCCCTTAGTTCTACTAAAACCAATGGACTTACTTTTCTTGGCATTAATTGACATTTTGTTAGCCGCAGCCCAATTACAGATTTCATTTAAATCATCCTGAAGAGCGGTTTCATGCACTGTATTTCGAATTTTATTATAAATGATCGTCTGCAAACAACCTTATTTGGCAGTTAATATTAACAGCAATGTCATTAACAACAGCAATGTCATTAACATTACATACATATTTTACGTGCATGTAGAGATCCATATTTTTACGCTTAAGGAGTGTGAAGCAATATTAAAGTTTAAAATGTATCGGTTGTGGTGAGAAGAGAGAACGTGTAACTGTTAGAAATGAAATAATGATGGACTAATTTGGGGGATTATTCAGAAAACGGCAGTAGATAGTGTGTGTGAGGCAGGAAACGTGTGTTACGTATTACTAATGTTGGCGTCAACACGTTGCTGCTTTCCCAGCGCTCCCGGCGTGATATGCAATCCCTCAACCTTTTGTGGCACCTGTCACGTAATCTATCATTCCCTAGCTCATGCGCATGCGCAAAGGCCAAATACTGGTGCGTGACGCCGAGCTCCACCAAAATTAATTTCAAAAGACACGTAAAGGGTACCTCCCCATGTCGTCTTGAATTGCCCGTTCGATTAAGAACACGGTCTGTTTGCTAAAGAGGTATAACTAAATGTCAATAAACTCGCTAAGCCGAATTGCAACTGCAAAAACAGTTGACAGTTGATCTAGTTTATACGGCGTACGGTTGAGAAGGCATGTGAGGTGAACAAATGCGTGCACAGGGTGTCTGACATATTGTCAGTTGATACATCAGACAGGGAAGAGCAAACTAATCCATATTAATTTCTTTTCCCTGTCTGATGTATCAACTGACAATGGATTAACAAGAAGTAAATATAGAAATAGCTTTGGTAACAATAGTTTTTACAAGAGAACAGAAACAGCACATGGCACTTTTTCTTCTTTTCCTTCTTCTGGTCGTGGAAATGGTAACGAATTTCTCGTAGTGATCAGCTTTTAAGTAATCACTTAAGCGAAACTTACCTATTCTCTTAGTATTGTGCTGTTTATTTTCCCTCCGGCACTTTTTATTTTATTTTCCTCGCCTTCCGGTTCGAGGAGCTGCTGTTTCGTGGACTCGCTTTGGTTTCCCGCCGTTGCCCTCTCGGAGCGCTGCGGTTCCCGAAGCTTCTTGTGTGCACTGCCTCGAATCGGGAAGGGAGTTGGTGCTTGGTGCTCGACGCGTTTAAGTCTGGGGGTAAGTGCTCCAAGTTTCTAGTTTTGCTAAAAATTCTTTGTGTCTAGATGATCGCTTTTGGTGAGCCGTGATAGCTTTATGGAAGCTTCCGTTCAGTTCCGGGACCACAAGCTTTATTTTTATTTTTCCTTCTTATGTTTTTGGGTCTAAAAACTAAGAGGTGACTGCTAGCTGCTTAGAATTTTTACATTGTTAAATGGGGGACAGAATTTTACTGTCGGCTTATCCTAAAGTCACTTATGTATTCAATGGTTTTGGGATGTTATTCATGTAACTGTTCTACTCAGTTATTTGTTTGAGTAAATGCTTTCTGTGTAGTTACTGACTAGCATCATCGGCAATTTAAATGTTTTCTGGGACCCTGGTTACCCTCATACTTTATTTTTGTTCTTTCAGGAGTAAATGATTTTTACAGAGCAATTTAATAAGGAATGTGATACTCGTTGTGTTGTTTCTTTGTAATATTTAAAGGGAGCACATATTGTTATAATGAATAAGTTATGTTTGTTATAATCAAGGATTGTAATAATGAATTAAAGCATTTAAACTTGTTTATTGGGGGCAATGAAAATATGCAGTGTTTAACGCCCGCTTTTACTACATACGGCACCGCAGGCGATGACACTGATGATGCATGAGATGAAGATGGAGCACCGGTGGAATGAGATGGCGGGGGAAACCGGAGGTCCCGGAGAAAACTCGCCCCAACGCCGTGTTGTCCACCACAAATCTCACTTTGCGGTCGCCTGGGATTGAACCCGGGCCACCTTGGTGAGAGCCAAGCGGTCTAACCACTGAGCCACGGCGTGGCCTATTGGGGGCAACATTGAGTAAGTTCTTGGTATGTCATGTACCCTAACCTGGACCTCTGAGCTTTAGAGTTTGTAGGGCCTAAATTCCTCACCAAATTTTAGTATGTGTAGGAAGTGTTAAGGTGTGTAGTGCGCGGCCTGGGCCGGCGGTTACAGTATATAGAGGGAAATAAGTAAACAATTGACAAATGTGTGGAGGAACTGATTGAACAAGACTCACCAAACTTGTTTCCAAATAAATCGAATGTTTTAACAAAGGGAACATTGGTGGAGTCAGCCGGCCACTTATGGAATTTTGTTATAGATTAGAGCATAAAATGATGTTTGAAATCATCACACGTATTTCAGAATTAAATCAAACTCATGCTTGCGTACTACAAATATTCAAGTATGATTGTTTTTAAAATTGCTAGTGATTGCACCAACCAAGAATTATTAAAATGTGAGTTTAATTAAAATTATAACCCAGCTGGCCGTTGTTTCTGCATGATCAGCCATGGTCGCAACTCATCACACGAATCACTGTTCCGAAAAGCTTTCAGACGCTGGTCATCGCAATTCGAAACGCGGACATGCGCACTTAAAAACGTTCTTTGAAAGGGTTGGCGGTTTAATGACATTGTGGGGTAATATTTGCACAGCAGATAGCTTGTTTAACTGATGACCTGCCGCTTGGAATTCCCACAATATGCAAATAACTTACGGTGAGTGCAGCTTGGCTATGATTTGAGTGAGATGTGATTGTCAGTACGATTACCTCAGCTAAAATAAACACACTACTCGTGCAAATTAAAATAAAATGCTGGAGCACTTTCTGCTTTGGTATTCTGGAATATTTACTCCTAGTTGCGCAGATGTATTAATGGATTGTTTGTGTTTTATCCCTATTGTATGGTGACTATTTTATAAACCTGAAGAGTAATATTTAGATTTAGATTATTTACTGTGCATATTACAAAATTTTACAAGTTAAAACTTTTGGCTACATTTATTTGTCTTTACCTTGTTGCTGCCTTGGCTTACATGACACCCTGGTCTTCTACTCTGCCAGGTAACTCTTAACCTCAATGCCTCCTTGTTACTTAATTAGCCCATTTCATCCGCCTCCACTTCCTTTCTTATATTCTTTACATTTCCGGCCCATTTTTCTTTTACTTTCTGTAAGATCTCATCAATACTTCTTACCTTCTTTTCCTCCATTCCTACTATCTTCTTCTCTACTTTCTCCCATTTTTCCTCCCAAACCTTTTTTCTCCATATTGCAACCTCCACGCATTCTGTTACATAGTGTTCTGTGCTTTCTTTTCCCCCACACAATTCACAAATTCCTTTTCCCTACCTCTTATTCCTCTTAGAAATATTTTTCCTGTTCTCATCCAAGCTAACCCTTCTCTGTCTTGCCTATTGCAGTAATCTACGTATGATTCTCGTCCCCGATTTCTTTTTATTTGCTTGTAAACTTGTAATGAACTCATGTTTTCTAGATTTCCCCATATTTCCTGTCCTTCTATATGTTCTATTCTGCATTTTACCAATTTACCCACATCGCTTTTATTCTTTTCCTCTAATCTCCATGTATCTCCCACTGCTATTTTTTCCATAATTCCTTCTGTCTCTAATCACCAACTATGTGAGTTCTCTAATATTTCTGCTGTCTCATGAATCATTTCATAACTTCCCCTTCTTCTTTGGCCAAACACCTATACCAAAATTGTATCATTCTTTCCATTATTATTCTATTTCTGTTTGTCTTTCCTAATTCTACTAAAGCTACTTCCCTAGGTGCTGATCTTGATAAGCCTAGTAGCTCTTTACAGAACCTTCTGTAGTTTTAGTCCACCGTTTTGTTTACGTCGGCCTATTAAAGGACTTTGTGCATTTAATCCAAATATCGTCATTGCTCTACCAGTATATACATGAAGTAATCATTCAATATCGATATTTCACTACAAATATACGGATATCCCAAAAGTCACTACCATTACACTTGTATGTTATTTACAGATCGATTTTTCAAATTATCTTCCCTCTACATTGACAGTTCGGGAAATATTTTGTTCCACAAAAAGCCTTCGAGTAGACCTTCTGGGATACTGTACAGTAGCTTGTAACATGTTCAATTTTGTCTCCTCGCTTGATGATAACCTACGTAATCTAGGGCAGTCCATCATAGACCGTTTGCCTCGAAAAGTTTCCGCAAATTATAAGACAGCCTTCCGTGTTGGTGGAATAGTATTTTAGTATTCATTTCGTTCTTGAATTAAGAACTCATAACCACTTTTTAAGACAAAAAAGTTATTTCATCATTCGACAACATATCAACAACATGGGCATTGAAGGATCGAAACAAAACAAATCTGGAAATAAGCATCTGAGAGTGGATAAGCAAAACAAAGGACGAGTAATTATTATTCAACAGTGTACTCTCGTGAGTACACTGTCAGTATATTTTCAGATGAATGCCAATTCCGGTAAGCTGTATTTCAGGGGAGTTAAATGTAGTAATAATGGGTAGTGACTTTTGGGGCATTCTCTATTTTCGGGATTCCCTTCGAAACAGCGTTTCTATAAAAGAAGTCTGCACGTGCGTCTAAGAAAACATTACTCAAAAACGAAAAGGTTTGTTAAATATCACAATTACGAATTAAGTTCAGAGTTTACCAATGATGAAACTCAAAAATTAAAAAAGAAGAATAAAAAGCTTTTTTATTCCCACTCTCTTTTATGGGGAATATTTCCCATGTTTTTATTTTCTCAGAAATGACTAACGATTTTGTCTATTCACATGTGTAAGATATGTTAATGGAAATGAAAAATATTTTCACCGATCGCATTGTTTCGTTAGAGCTGCGACAAGCAGTGCCAGTCACGCGTGAGCAGGAAAGAAAGAGACAGATAGTGGCGCGTGCTGAACACTTGCCGAGACAGAGAAATAAACAGAGGGAGGAAGAGACAGAGTGATGCCTGGATAGTTCATTCTTTTTCTTGCCGCCGTGAAAGGCCAATGAAACGTCGGCGTCTTTCTAGAGATAATGACTGGAGGTATAAAAGCCCACAAGAGTTATAGCGGCGGAGTGAGTTGCTAGTGAGCTGTTTATTGTGTGTGCAGCTGTGTAGTAATTTTAAGTGTACCGCAGTGAATTCTTTCGTTTGGTTTCCTGTAGCGGGAATAAAGAGACGACCTTGAATATTGCGTTTGTGTATGTTACGTAATTTTGCTGCTGCCAGGGTTATACAAAGCATCCTTTTACTGGAATAAAGAGCATCTTAAATGTCTACAAACAAGACTTTCAATTCTATGAACCCACGAAGTAAAAATATGGTTTAAATATCTTGGGGACAGTCCCTAAAGTCTTCTTCGGAATGAATGGGTTAATTTTAAGAGACAGGTGAACTCTTACTGCAGTGAAAATCTAGACCTTGTTCTAGACGAAATTTGTAATAAATAATAGTTGCTACTCTGTATTCGTTGTTATTATTTTGAATATTCCAAAAGTAGCACATTTATCAATGGCAGTTTTGTGAGGGTCTCTCTCCTAGAGTGGACCTTGACTCAGAAAGTGTTGTTGCGTCGCTATAATTTTCCCCAATGGAAGTCCTTACTTCCTTCCCTTTATTTGGATCTACAAAGCATAACGTAGTGAGCAAGTCTTAAAGGATTTGATTATCGTTTAAAATCTACTCTTGGTACCCAATTACAATTGTATGCAATAAAATTATTTCTAAAAATATACACAACAACTAACACGATGTGGATAGAAGAATAAGTTTTTATAAAAGTGGTTTGTCCATCACTTAATAGAGAATATCATGACGTTTGAAAAGCAGCACACGTTACTTCACTCTGATGGAAAGTTTTTAATCCAAAAATGTGTATTAGACCCCTTATTCTTAGATAGAATCTAAAAGTATTATAAAACCGAGCCTTTTGACTTAGCAGTTATATCTGGGATTTTATTCTCCTAAGCTTTCCTTTAGCTGTACTCAACAGTTTCTCATCTAAGGGATATTTGAAGAATAATATCAGTCACAGCGAAAACATGCTCAGAAAAACAGCTGAACAAATTTAACCACGTATATATGTAAATAAGTACACACCTACACCAAATGTTTTGGCTATAACTAAAATTCCTTAGTGAGCAATAGCGCTAACCCGCAGAGCAAAACTTCCCCTAAAAGACTACAGGCTACAAAAGACTAGGTTTCCCTCCCTACTTGAAAGTGTGCATTAGTTATGATCTTTTTTCTTTAGTTTCTCTTTACGTTCTTCTTCATATTTTAAAACAGTGCAGAATTCACAGTTGATAATATTAGTTGTAGTAACATATTTAAGCATATTCTAAAATATTTTTCTGCCTTCCATGATAAAATTTACACTAAGTAAAAGAGGAAATCTCAATTGGAATGACTGAATAGGAAAAATAAAAATGTTATGTAAAAATTCATAACAATCACTTATGTTGATTGCCTAGTTAACTTCCGTTTACTGCCTTTGTACTGTCTTTGTTTCTTTGTTGTCTCCTATATTTAGATACGTTCACTTTACTGTGCCAGCAGCTTTATTCAAAACAGCATTTGTATCTAAATTGCAATCTCAGAGTAAACCGATATTAATGACATCTATTACTGATTCTTATCGTGTAACATAACAGTAAAGATGTAATATAAAAATAAACCAAAAATCTACCAATCAAGATTTCAATGTAAGTAGACAATTTTAGAAAATGCATACATCTGTACATGCGTGTGTGTGAGTGCGTGCGTGCGAGCAAGCAGCATGCTTAAAAAAGAAGGAAAATTCCAACCCAAACTGTTTTATGTGGAGCAGATTTCGGAAACGATTCTTTTAAGAAAGTTTCAAATGCCATATACTTTATATTTTCATTAAAAATGAAGTATTAATGTATATTAATTTTTAGGGAAACTGAGTCATTCCCAATAACTTTTACACTACTGCATAACCAATTGTTGAAAAAAATCTTGCTAGAAAAGACATTTTTATCTCTCGTTTACAACACATTGTGTCCCTTTTACTTAGATAATTTCTTAGGTATTTTCATATATATTATTGGTTTGAAATTTCATACTCTTATGGGAAATAGTCATAGTTTTATATCCTGACAATGCAAAGTGAATAGAAACAAATATATCACATAGCACAAGCACTGAAATGATATGTCAAGTCTATGGGTTCCTATAATCCCATTTATCAATGTAATTGATTAGATTGCAACCAAGGTTACATTGGAGGGATCAAACGTAATTTAGAAGCCAAAACGAAATATTTTCGAATTATTAGGTATAAACAGACTGTTAAATCGGCCGTAGCAGATCAGTTTTGGCCATTCAAACATGAACTAAATACAGAAGTTAAATTGTTAAAGCATTTAAATGGTTCGTTAGATTTAATGGTTTGGGGAAAATGTTTATTTTAAGAAAGAGATATCACGTAATTAATTTTGAAATGCTGCCAATCGAATCTGTCTTTAATTTTGCTTCATTTTCAGATTTTGGTAATACACACAAAATATTGCGACATCTAGTGACCAGGACGTTGAAAATTAATTGACTGACGATACAAAGTTGGTGAAACTAGTCTCCAATCCTTTCTTTGAAATTATCATCAATTTACTTTAAAGATAAGTGAAGTTTTGTTACAAGTAATTATATTTGTTGTAGTATTTAACATACTATTCCTTAGAGGTTAGAGATATACATTTATTTATCATGTCATACGACTATCATATATATGTACGAAACAAATTCGTGATCATATCTGCGGAAGATATTGATTTAATATTGTAAGACTGGCATTTTCGATTTTGGCTGATTAAATTCAGAAAAATCACACATACATATAAAAATGAAGGGTTATTTTGTATTCAGGAATATTGGGACGTTTATTTTGGATGAAATCTAGACATTGAATTTGTCAAATAATACGTTCTTCCACCTCCTAAGCCTTCTTGTTAAAAAAAGTAAAATGGCATCCAGTAAAATATGAAGTTAAGGGTTCACTTTAGAATTTGAAATCAGGTCTATCAAATAGGAAACGGTAATTTGAAAGAAAGTAGATAAAATATATGAAGAAGCTAAACTGAATGATGATTATGATGACGACCACTTCTGGAGCAGAGAGTACTCCAAAGGATAAATCCGTCGTTAAGGGGGAAAGGGTTTAGTTCCTCCGCTTTCCAGTAAAAGTGCTACTGATGCTATTCAGCTCTGAAGAACTGTTTTCACAAAAATCAACATTAGAACGAGGCTCTGAAATGCAACTGGTACAAAAATTACAAAAGCATTAGGTGTTATGCATATTTGTTAGGAATTGATATACTTTCAAATGTATCAATGTCTTTTGACTTCAAGGAACTGAAACTGAGGTTAATTACCTCATAAGTAGTTACTTTCGATGTTTTAATTGGGTTTATCTCATATGCCTATGTACTTTTATTTTTGTCCCTCTCGGGCTGAGGGTCTGATTTCGAATCCCGGTCCTGGAGTGTCGATTTTAAGTCGGCCCTATCAGCGCCATTACTTCTGTCTAGCATATGTGAAGTGTCCACTTTATCCAATGTGGTTCGGGGTGCACAGTAAAAATTGTAGGTCCACTAGTCTCACCGTCATCTTCGCTATCACCCTATCAGAGTGGAGGTAATGGACACTGCCCTCTGGGTGCCTCCACCTGAGAAATGGGTTCCGACATCACGTGCTGGGGTGAGGTTACCCCGAAGGCCCTAGTTGCCATATGGGGCATGTTAGTATACATACATATTTGATGTTACTTATTGTGAACTCTCCATTAGGAGTGCCTTTTGGCAGAACTCCGTTGGTCGCGTGACCTGGGAGACCCTTGGCCTGGCATGGACTAGGATTAGGGTTAGGGTTTCATTACGGAGCGGATTTGGTACGTAGGTCACCATGCTATACTTTCACACGGATAGTGTGAAAGAACAATTAATTTCTGTTAATAGTGGTCCGAAATATAAAGCCCGGGCTTTAGAGTACTTACAGCAAAGTAAGTCGCCATTAGAGTAGTTGTGTGATGTGTTTATGATATCTCTTAGTGATTTACCGGGAAAAGCAAGAGTCAGTTGGTGAATTTAATGTCATATCGGCACGTTGGCCATAGCAGCTCAATGGTTAGAGTGGCTGGACGGAGACCACAAAATCCGTGGTTCAAATCCCGGCCATGGCATTGAATTCTTCAATCTGGCTCTACCCTTTCATAGTGCGTCCTACACACAGCTAGTGTGAAAAAACAATTAATTTCTGTCTTATCTTTAGGTGTGTAGATAACATTTTTATTGTTAAATAGCTAATTGAAAAACATAGGGAGTTTAATAAAGAGAGACGCATATGGCGTTTATTGACTTTGAAAAAGCCTTCGATAGGGTAAACCGATGAAAAATGTGACAAATATTGGAAGAACGAGGATACCCACAACAATTAGTACAAATGATGCAATGCTTCTACTTCCAGACAAAAATAAATGTGAGGAACAATGGTAAAATGTCTTAAAAATTCTTCCTAATCAGGGTGTCAGACAAGGGTTTACTTTATCACCTACACTTTTTAGAATTTATATTGACGACCTAGTGTGCAAATGGAGGCAGCTAGTGAATGTAGGTTTTAAAATTTCAAATAAAAACTTTTTAAATATTTTATTGTTTGCTGACCTCTTAGTTATTAGACAAAATAGCGAGTCTGCCCTGCAAAAATCTATTTTTAAACTTAGTGAACTTTGTAAGCAATATAATATGAAAATTTCTTTTATAAAATCAAAGGTAATTGCATTAATTTGGAAAGAGCCAATTAGAACAAAATTAGTTATAAATAATCGTTGCGTTGAACAGGTAAGCCATTTTAACTACTTGGGAACTGATGTTAGTTATGACAATGAATATGATGTCTACAATAAAATATGCAAATTTCAAAGAGTGTGTGGAACAATAAATAGAACATTTAGAAACAAAATACGTAAAGAAACAAAGTTAAAGTTCTACAAAGTTATGGCTGTACCTATACTGACATATGAAGGTGAGACTTGGACGTTAACTAAAAAGCAACAGAGTAAAATACAGACTTCAGAAATGAAATTCTTGAGAAGTGTGAAAGGATGCACGAAGAGGGACCTAATAAGAAATGAAAATATAAGAGAAGAGCTGGACATTTTTAGTACGAATGGTAGGTTAAAAGATCTCAAACAAAAATGGAAGGAACATGTTGAAAGAATACCAAATAATAGACTTACAAAACAAATATTACAGTATCATCCTAAAGGTAGGAGATCGGTGGGCAGACCCAGGAAACGATGGTTGGAGGACTTCTAAGGCGGAACAGGCACTTGATTGCCTATGCCATGAAGTGAAGAAGAAGAAGATCCTTATTTATATGTAGGTAATTTTCCATTGCCCAAGTTTCCAGTTTTTGTATTCCTTCTATACGTCTTCTTTTATTGTATTTTTTTTTAAATTTACTGTATAATTTTCATTATCAGGTGTCATAAAACCCTCCCTTAAATTATGACTTTGGCTAAAGATAGCTATTTATTCGAAATAAAAGCCACACAAAATTCCCTAAGAGGACACGAGAGAAGTCACATTGTAACTCCACTGTGTGTTGCAGAACTTCTGTGTATGACTGTACTAAAGCGTGCGTTTGCGTGCCCCCTCTGTCGTCTCTAAATGAAAATAAACTCAGGCCTCCTTTGGTGCCGTTCTACGATTATAACGCGATATGGCTTTTAGTAGAGAGCATGGGGCAATCCACATAAACTTGGGCAATTGCTGGAGCACTTGCAGGGAATTTCCGCTGGGTTTTTACGTCGCGATGTAATGAGGGCGCATGCTAGCGAGAGACGGAAAAAAATTAAAATTTAAATATAAGTTGCTGGTAATCATGTCGCAGTTAAGTGAAGCTGTAATGTTGCTGATAGAACAACTTTTAGTATTAAGCTAAAGTCGGCATCCCCGCGCTCTCTTATTTTTCCCTTTGTGCTTGAAAAAAAGACGACCAAAACAGAATTCCCCGCTTACAAATGTAGACAGCTTCCTTGCTCTATCAAACATGCTTTTAATACCTCCTTTGCTTAATCGAAACTCATTTTTCACAAATTTATAAAACATTTACTTCTAATAGAAAGTTTTATGGGAATAAATAGAAGAGATACGGCTGCAAATATTGATTTATATCTCGAAATGGGTATAACATTCATTATTTGAATCAACGTGCTTCTATACTCGTTTATCTCTGAGTCTTTTATCCTTATTATTTATCATCTTCTTCTCCATATAACTTTTAATTTCTCTAGTATAGTAAGTAGTAAGGATAGTCAATAGCAGGGGCGGTTCCTCCATAAGGTTGCAGGTTTGCGCTACATCCAATGATTCTGAATATACAACAGGTGCATTTTGTACGTTAAAGCTGTACTTGTTTGCATTGTTTCATTTACAAACATGTTTCAATTACGCTTATCGTCTGTAGCTGCCCATGACCGCAGAAGTCGAAATAAACAGTGATTAGCTGTTGGAGCCGCAGGTTTGCAGCGAAGAGTTAACCTAAGATTTCGCCGAAATGTAGGCTCTCTGATGGGGTTGCGGGAAGGTGAAGAGATGGGAGTGGCTTCTTATACATTGCTTAAATGGAGGTTTATAAACCTAGCTCCTCCTACTCTTAGCAACGGCTATAGCACGACCTTCAGGCTTAGCTTCTGTGTGCTCTGCTTTTCGAAAACAGGGAGAATTTAATTAAATGCATGGAGGTTATTCAGAGGAGAACTCTGTAAAACAACAACGCCACACTTGTTCAGGCTTCTGGGTTTATGGCCACTCTGAAAAATTATAATTTTGTATTGTGATTGTATTTCTTTCTACAAGATCTTCCAAATGCCCCATGTGGACATTTTGTACAATCAGCTGCAGAAACGAGACTGCAATGCAACATTTGCCATCGCCCAGCTAAACGCATTTGAAACGGAAGTGCAAAAGGTAAGAAATAGCGTGGATATCGAGGAACACGAAGAAACTGCAATGAAGAGCAGAATAATAGAAGATCATGATGTGAAAAGAAGAGAAGCTCTTGAAGTATGTGACATTCTTAGAGAAGCAAAGGACAAATTTAGCTTCACGGCACATCTGGTGGCCTCGACTTTGTTTCATCAAGAAAATTTCTAAGACATTTCCAGAGAACTCCCTTAGAGAAGAAATAAGGTTCTATCCTTTTATCATTGGAACAGAAATTCGTAGAGAACTGACTGTAATTTACAGTCGAGAGGAATTTCGTGGAATGTCCGGCGTTTTGTCCTTGATGGACTTCATTAAGAAAAACAATTTATGTGCTACATTCAGCAAATATATCAAACTCCTCCGAGTACTGTTAACTATGCCAATGTCTACCGCTGAAGCAGTACGCTGTTCCTCAACTTTAAAAAGAGTAAAAACTTTCCTTAGGAACACAATGTCACAGGACCGATTGACAGCATTAGCAATGCTTTCAATTGAGAGAGATTTTGTTATGAAGATCAGCGACTTCAACGCAAAAGTTATCGATAGATTCGCCAGGTCTAAGAAGAGTAGAGCAGAGAATCATTTGTGCACCACCAATAATTTAACCCACCAGCCGCCACTAGTCAATAGTAAGACGAAGATCTATTAACATCCCATTCAAAAATTGGATACCCGAATTTCTCCGGAAGTAAATGTTCTAATGCGTATCTAAACGTCATGTGCTATATGTGTATGTGAAAATCTACTTAATTTCGAGTAGAGGCCTCCTTATCAGCCGTTAGGTTCTTTTCTATGTCATAAATGATTTACTATTTGTCCACCGACTTTAATTCTCCTCTGAAGGATGCCATTTTAAGGACTTTTCGCTACATAAAAATACATACCGACTTGCGGATTTGAACCAGGGACTTTGAAAGTAGAGGCCAACATGTTACATAACACCAAATTCCAGCTATACATCCCTTCTCCCCTTCTGTACTCTATTTTAGCTAAACAAGCAGGAACCGATACATCCTTGTTTACCTATACAACGATTTGAGACAGGATGCAATAGAAACATTTTATAATCATTTCGTTCGTCCCTCTCTGAGCTATTTAGCGTTTCGGAAAGCAATTGTCTGAGTAAATTACATGCTGCACATTGCTACATCAGCGCTGCAAAATCTGTGCAGCGTGTCTATAAACCTGGATGGACTAATGTGATGTTTCCCAAGCGTTTTGCAATTGCATTAAATGCACGGTTATTAAGCTCACGCAAGCCCCAATGCATGTATACAACATGCAGCGATTCTGACGTGTGCAACAAGGTGCCAGCAAAATGTGCACATAGCAACGTTTATTTCACATTATAGTGTCACATACATCACTTGGTTTTGTTCTAAACTACTGAAAACACTGGCTTTAAGGTTATACCGTTATTTTCTACACTGTATGTTCACCTAAACAAAGAAGTAAAATTCAAATGTAACATATATTTCCATTTATAACAGGATAATACTTCAAAATAACTAAAAATTCAAATTACACCGCTAGATTTTATGTAACATTCCACTGGAGTATTTTGTATGCTTTAAAACCTGAAGTAGGAAACAGTTGAAACGAAAATCAGTATACAATATAATGCCTAGTAACAAATCCATAAAATTTCAAAGCTATAACAATAATTTTGAAAGAAATGGATCTCTCTGAAAAAGAAAAGAAAGCAAAGAAAATTAAATGAAAAGTAAAGCTATTGTATTCAGCAATCTTTAATGAATAAATTAATATTAATACCAAACGAAATCTTAAATAAGAATATAGGGAACATTATAATTAATATGAAAATAAGAGATAGAGAGAAGAACGAAAACATAAGACGAACGCTGGTAATGAGGGAGACCGGTAATAGGTTAACCTTTATGAAACAAAAGAAAACTTCCTAACATAAAATGTTAAAGTAGGCGCGATAGCTTTACAGAACACAAGGTTACTACAGGAAAAAAAAATGAAAAGAAGGAAGGAATATGTATGAATATTTATCGGAGGAAGGGAATTTAAATCTACCGAATCTGTAAATAGTTGAGGTGGGGAAATATAGAACTATTACTTAATAAACTCAAAGAGACTTTGACAAATGTGTTATTTGGCTGGCCCTGTAGCTCAGTCGGTAGAGCATCTGCCTGCCGTGGTTGGGGTCCCGGGTTTGATTCCCAGCAGTGGGGTTGGGAATTTTTCTCCGATCAAGATAATTCCCCATCTTCCTCAGAGTCTGGAAGTATGAATGAGAGTGTGAATGTGTGTGTGAACTAATGATTAAAAACCAAAAGATAACGAGTTAACACCTTCGGTATATTCCAAAGGAGAACGGCCGCCGATATGACCATAGCAGTTAAAGGCGGGGTATAAATGGAACAAGGAAAGAAAAAAATGTGTTATTTGCACGTATGAGTAACTGAACTGAGATTTTCCATTTTTTAATTTACGTCTTCCAACGAGAAGTCATATCGGACGTTCAATGAAATGGATAAAATGATGCTCAAATGAGCCTAGGGTCATTGGAGCTTACAGTTACCCGATTTTCATATTTCAGAATAAGGGAAAATCTGGTGAAAATATTTTCCACATAAGTCACCCTGACCGGGATTCAAACCCGGGACCATGATGCATATTGTGACTTTGTGGGTTTGTGAAATCAAAAGTACAGGTTACAAACACAAAAAATTGTACTTTATTTCCGTAGAAATACGCTTCGTACACATACACAATACAACATACAAGCTCAACGAACACAGCCACTTACCCGCACGTGTTCAATTACCGACTGACTGAGTCTCTTTCGCTCGCTCGCTCGCTCGCTCGCTCGCTCGCAGGTACTGGTAGGCTTGTGATAGCCTGAAGATTGTTGCTGTGTGCCCACCCAGGATAGGGTTTAACCACAGATAGGATTTTCTTTTCGGGATGGGTTAGGATGGCTGTTTTTTTAAGGATGGTGGAATGAATATGAGGTAGTTTATTGACTCCTCTAGAAGGATAGAATGCTATCTCTAGCACCCTGGCGTTGAAAGATTTATTTTTTGAACTGAATTTTGTTTAATTTTGAGACCAACAACTCTTGGTAGATTATGGGTGCTCAGGTTTTGCTGCTGCTGGAAATGCTCCGTGGTTACCTTGGATGCCCGCAAGCCATGCGGGGGACCCGGAATAGTCGGCGACGACGTTTTGTGGGATCATAATCACCAAGAGACCGAACCAGGGCACTTCTGTGCAAAGGTAACTGTTCGTATAATTTTGTAGCCCGGCGTCTAATTTCATCTTCCACGTATGGAAGACCCGAGGCTTCATTGAGGAACCTTACTGGGAAGAATCGGCCTACTGAATAGATGGACGTAAGTCCTCTATTCTGAACGCGTTGAAGATATGCCAGCCAGGAATCTGCGGCCATGCCCCAGACCTCGCAGGCATATAGCATCAACGGGACTATAAGAGCCCGAAAAAGGTATAGCTTTACGCGGACTGGCATCGATCGAGAACCCAGCATAGGATACAGGGAAACAATAGCTCCCTGAACCCTCGCCGAGAGTTCCCTGATGTTTCGACGGAAAGTCACACCCTTGTCTAGCTCTACTCCCAGGTATTTGATAGAGGGTACCCATTCTATCCTTCGGCCTCTGAAATGGAAATCAGGGCAGTCTGCGGGGCTGTGGCGCTTGGTGAATAGAATAGCGTGGCTTTTGTCCGGGTTAACGGACATCTGGCAGGCTGCCTTTTTATAGTTTTTCTAACATTCCAGAAATTTCTCAAACAATCGAGACCGGTTAGAACAATGGCGAAATCTTGCGAAATCCGTCTGCTCCTGCCCACCATTTCGGCAAGCTTTTGTCTCCACACTGCACTGCCGTCTCTTTGATATTGTTACCCGAGCTGCCTCCAATCAACAATGACCTGGCGACAATATTTTAATTTTGTTGTCCTTAAGTATATAAGTAATTAGAAGTAATTTTCAAAGATATTAAGTTGGTGTTTCAAAACAAAAGTAATATACTAATTTATGGCAAAACAAATCAGAAGCGGATCCGGAAGAGCACTTCTACCGAGTGTCCTGCGATCTTTAATTGCAATCCGCAAGACTTCCCGCGCCGATTTATGAGCATGGATGAAACTTGGATCCAAGAACAAAAACAACACTCAAACCAAAGGACAAAGGTTGGTCCATTCAAAACAAGGATTATTTTGTCAGCTCGTAACTTGATGACTGTTTTTTTTTGGGTGGGGGGGGGGTTTATTTCTCAAAGAATAATCCTTATAGACTATTTGGAAAAATGCAGAACCATAACTGGAGCCTGTTATGCTTCATTGTTGGATCGTTTGCAACATGAGTTGACTGAAAGGAGACCGATATTGAAACGCAAAATTGTGGTCTTTCACCAGGATAATGAACCATCAGCAATCGCAATGGTGAAATGCATGAGATGGGCTTTAAATTCATTTCTCATCCACCTTATTCACCAGACTTAGCCCCAAGTGACTTCTTCCTGTTCCCAAACTTGAAAATTTGACTTGTTGGTAAAACATTTTTATCAAATAAAGTGATAGTCACTGTCAACGAGTATTTTGCAGACCTTGATGGAACCTATATTTCCGAGGGAATGAAACAGCTGGAACAAGTGTATAACCATCAATGGAACTATCTCGAGAAATAGTGTGAGATGTACAAAAGAATATTATTCTTGGTTTTCTATCAGACTTGTCTAAGACCGTCATATACCCTGGGCGTGTAGTATCTGTGGCAGCTCCTTTTTAACCATTCAACCAGACAAGCACTTTGCTTTTGTCGCAGCAAAGGAACCCTTACAACTATTGGTACATTTAGATATACAGTCATGGATATATTTTATGAAATTTAAAGAAATCCTTAAAATGTTGATTATACCGTATGATGGTAATACAACCAAAAGATTTAAACATGCTTAAGAAATAGTTTTATCATACCAAGTTTCTAGAACAGGAAGTAGACCTTAATCCAATGGAACGTATTTGGAATACTGTCAAAAATACAAGATGTAGAAGTAAAACAACTGTGAAAAAAATCTACAATAATGGCAAAATAAATATTGAATCAGAGTTTACAAAATAGGTTCTTTTACTGCCAAAGGTAAACAGATTACTTCACGAAAGAATGAGACCTAGAAAGCATATCCTTGTGTTAGTGAACATGAATAGTCCTTTTCTTTCAAAGTACTTGTTGGAATTCTTTCCCACACTGTGTGAAGCCAGCATATGAATTAATTTGTATCTAAATTTTAAAGGATGCTGTAAGGCTCAGTCACTAAGACGTGTACATCATTTGTGCAAGCCCTATTAGTTATCTAAAAAATTGAGTTCTTTGGATCGTATTAGCTCCAGTATTGTCTTTAATTTTTCTATTTTGGAGGCTCAAAGAGTAGAGGCCCTGTGTTTTCTAGGACTAGGAACAAAATTATTATGTTTTAAATTTGTTATAAATAAATGAGTGCTCTTGTGCATATCACTGTCTCTTTTCCGTAATTTCTCTTCATTCCACAAGCTTATGATTTCGTGCTGTACGGCAGTGTCTGGCAGATGGTGCACATGTTTTAGTATTGTGAACGCTGTTGTATGATCAGTTTATCACTTCTCTCATTGCGAAGGCTTCTCTAAACCGGATCTGGTGTGTTGGCGGCTAACCAGCGTGACCTGACGCTGGAATGAAGAACCTTCAGCACTTGTTAAGCGACTTCGCATTTATGTGGCCTCCTGTATTTACGAGGCGTGTCTGTAAAATAAGGTCTCCAATTTTATTTAATATAGAAAATACGTTTATTGTAAATAAATGTTATATCGATGGAAAGGCGGAACTTACAGCTATCACAATGCGATCGATACACTTTTGCATGCGCTGTGGCAGTTTTTGTATACCCTTGTCATAGCACTCTCCCGCTAAGTTGCGCAGGTGACGCTCAACCTCGTTTTTCAAATGTGTTCCACCCAGGTGTGACTTCAACTCAGCAAACAGATGATAATCACTAGGTGCTAAGGTCGGACTATAGGGGGATGGGTGAGGATGTCCCGTCCGAACTGGGCCAGGAGATCAACCGTTGCATGTGCAGTATGGGGACGAGAGTTTTGGGAACCCACCTTGCACACACCTTGCGATAATGCAAATGTTCGGCCAAAATCCTGTCAATCGTAGTCTTACTGACTTCAGGGATAAGTTCGCACAGCTCGCGAACTGTCAGCCGCCGATCTTTAAGCATTTCTTGCTCCACTTTTGCAATTGTTTCGGCTGAAACCGAAGGCCGACCAGAACGCTGTTCGTCATGGACGTCTGTACGTCCGTCTTTGAACTCTCTGAACCACTTTCGCACGTTTTTGACGTCCATACGCTTTGGCCCTTAGACTTCGCATAACTGACGATGAATTTCAGTGGAGTAGTGCCCTTGACACTAAAACAAAAAACGGATCACTGCACGCAACTCGCACTTGGCGGCGGAAGTGATAGGAAGCTCCATCGCAAACGGCTGCCCAGCCAGGGCTAATGGTTGCAACGGCTTTGTTGTGTTGAGGATTTGAAGGGGTGAAAGCAAGCTACACGCCAGTGTTGCCGGATCTCGCGTAATTGCGCTCCACATGGCTCCGGCTCTTGGAGACCTTATTTTATGTGTGGTCGTAGTACGCGAGGTAGTTCTACGCGTTACCTTTTAGATGTAATTTTTAAATTTAAATGTACTTATTTAACCAAAATTATCTCTTGTCTTGATCGTTCCTTTTTATGCATTTTTGTGTTCTGTATACCAGTATAATGTGGTTTGTTTTTCTACATACAGATTATGAAGAAGATTCCATAATGTTAATTTAATTCTGTAACCTTTTCGGTTATCTATATATTAAATATTTCCTAACAACGATGTATCAATATGTGTTTCACTAACCCTTCTTCTTCTTCTTCTTCTTCTTCTTCTTCTTCTTCTTCTTCTTCTTCTTCTTCTTCTTCTTCTTCTTCTTCTTCTTCTTCTTCTTCTTCTTCTTCTTCTTCTTCACTTCATGGCATAAGCAATCAAGTGCCTGTTCCGGATTCGAAGTCATCCAGCCATCGTTTCCTGGGTCTGACCACTGATCTCCTACCTTTAGGATGATACTGTAATATTTGTTTTGTAAGTCTATTATCTGGCATTCTTTCAACATGTTCCTTCCATTTTTGTTTGAGATCTTTTAACCTATCATTCATACTAAAAATGTCCAGCTCTTCTCTTATATTTTCATTTCTTATTAAGTCCCTCTTCGTGCATCCTTTCACACTTCTCAAGAATTTCATTTCTGAAGCCCGTATTTTACTCTGTTGCTTTTTAGTTAACGTCCAAGTCTCACTTCCGTATGTCAGTATAGGTACAGCCATAACTTTGTAGAACTTTAATTTTGTTTCTTTACGTATTTTGTTTCTAAATGTTCTATTTATTGTTCCACACACTCTTTGAAATTTGCATATTTTATTGTAGACATCATATTCCTTGTCGTAACTAACATCAGTTCCCAAATAGTTAAAATGGCTTACCTGTTCAACGCAACGATTATTTATAACTATTTTTGTTCTAATTGGGTATATCCCAATGAATGCCATTACCTTTGATTTTATAAAAGAAATTTTCATATTATATTGCTTACAAAGTTCACTAAGTTTAAAAATAGATTTATGCAGGGCAGAGTCGCTATTTTGTATAATAACTAAGTCGTCAGCAAACAATAAAATATTTAACAAGTTTTTATTTGAAATTTTAAAACCTACATTCCCTAGCTGGTTCCATTTACACACTAGTCGTCAATATAAATACTAAAAAGTGTAGGTGATAAAGTACACCCTTGCCTGACACCCTGATTAGTAAGAATTTTTTTTTAGGAATTTTACCATTGTTCCTCACTAACCCTACTGACGAAAATTTAAACATATTTCATCAACTTTATAAAACACATTTTCTTTGGGAAGTATTCCGGCGACATGTATGAGTGTGGACTTTCTCCTGAGTTCACAAAGAGTAATGTGGATCGTTACTCATAATATATCATTGTTAAGATTTAACACAATATGCTTGTCACGCGAGGTCCATTGTTGGTAGTTCCTTGGGCGTGTCACTTGTGCAAGAACACACCCAACATAACGCGCCTCACAAAGAGCACTTCCATTCCATCCAGAGTGTCAAACTCCACTCCTGTTGCTCCAGGAATGCATTAACTTCTCTCAGGAAGTGGGTCGGGATCGGTAGTTCCTAATGGACAAGTTCAGAATGTCGGATTTGCATACGTGACCGCTGAAAGCCGTCAGTAGAGATACCATCTATTAATTGTTAAAAGGTTTGTAATATTTACACGCAGGTGCACTCCACAGTTTTAACTCTGCAACAACGAAATTAAATTAAAAATTTAGTTCCGTCAGGAGCAGTTATCGACAGCGTATTTGCTTTGCTTTTATGGCGAGGAAAGATATCGAGGCTTCAACACAAACATGCTCTAGGTTAGTCTCCTTCAATGAAGTCGCTGGTTTCTGTACATAGCTGCAATGACTGATTGAAAAATATATCTTAACTATAAGGAACAAGGGTATTGAAATGTCCAATTTCTTTACCATATACCCTATTGAGCTTACAATTTTAAGGTGCTACTAATAACGTTTCAGACTTGTTACTCTCAGAGACATAATACTTATTTTATAAAAATATTATGTAAATGAATGACCATTTTAAAAAGTTAGCTAGCGTCAACAGTTTTGAAGTAGGTGGCTGTTAAACTGTTCTTATTTATTATGGTGGGGAAATAAATTAGGTGATTATTTATGTAATCATAGCATTCTTTGCTAAGGCAGAAATTTTTTCCATATAAACATATTTTCCTGTAAAAGTTAGCCAAATTTCTAAGTATTTTATTTTTTAAAGTAATAAGTATAAATAAAAAATAATCACTAGATTTGTTTAAGTATCTCTGCACAAAATGCATGTAAAGTTAGAGTGCAATTTGATCAAAACTACAACGCCATGCTCGTTTTACGTGCTGAAAGATGTCAACTTGAGAAAAATCAACATTTGCGTAAGCATGCTTTCATATATTTCTTTTTCAGGGTTCCTGTATCCTCAGAGGTGTCCTTCAGCATAAGTTGCCCCCTACTTCCTCTGATTGGAAGTCTCTTTGGCCATTATGGACACTAGTCCTGCTACTAATCTCTGTTTCATATAACCTTGCCCCGCTGAAATGTATCACTCCGCGTGCAACTACCTGTCCCCTCACCCTAAGTGACTAATGTTTTAGCACCATAGGCCATAGGCGATGCCTTCCCGTCACATTTAAACCTGCAGTAAAGGTCATAATAATGGTCAGGAAGATAGATAAAATCACACAAATAAGAATATGAAGGCATGCAAAAATACAAGTTTATAATGAAACTGAGCAAGTTGAAACTGAATGAATGAGCAATGAAACTGAAACAAGTTTATAATGAAGGGCCTTCGGCCTTTTCCACTGGTATTTTTTTTAAACCAGCACACACACCTTGCAAAAGTGCTTGTCTTTATGTCTTAAAAGTTGTGCCACGCCATACTTGTCGTGTGTTCTTCATTCACCCAAGTCTCGTCAAGGGAGTATATATTGCGACTTGTATCCCGGTACAGTCCGATTGTCCTTAAATAACGAATTCGCCACACAGCAATATCGCCCCTGTTATCTCAATTTCATGTCGCGATGTTCCTACGCATCTAACACTCACACCTGTAAGTTCACAGCACAGCTGTTCGACTTCTCTCACTGACAAAGACGGAGTCTTCTCTGTGAGTGCATTAAAGACATGCACCATAATTCTTTTTTCGCCGCTTTGTAAAGGTTTTCCCTTGCGATAATTGTGCGAAAAGCTGGCGGTATACTCTGCCATTATACATATAAGTACACGCTCAATAAACGATCAATAAAATAATTTAGCTCTCGCACTCGGCACAACACACCTTCGAATGTTGATTTATGACTAATCTAGTTCAAAACAAGGTCAGTGATAAAAGTCATATAAACAAATACGTCACCACTACCGCTAAATCACGTGTTATCGTGTCATGTGCTTGAGAGCAAAGGAACCTTCTCTTTACTTAGTTTAAGAATTAATATGTATTTCAGATAAATCAACTCTGTTGCGTAATATATTTAATTAAAGCAGTTACGAAAATATAAATTTGACAATTTTCTTCCAACATAATAAGGTATATCACCATGTTAAATAACGAACTAATTTTTACCGTACAACAGTCTATACTACAATAGCAGCCAATGAGGGGTGATAAGGTCACGTGACCTTTAAGAGATACGGGGCAAGCTTATGTGAAACAAGGATTAGGAGCTTTCTTCTTTTCAGTTGCTTATCGAGCACTTTCATAAATTCTCATCTTGTCGCACCTCTTGGTAGCTTTGCACAGTACACTAAATATCAATGAGTGCAAAAACTCATTCTGATTCTGAGATGTACCACGAATGCATCTAGTCAGTAATTCATCAGAAGCCATTTGTTGGTACAGGGGCATAATTTTAGTAATTACTTCCTCTGATAGTTTAGCTTTCATTCTGTCATGGCTTGGTTGATATTTACCTTGTGCGATACTTTTGTTATAAAAGAACCATGAGCTGGAACCTTGGGGACATTTTCCATGTTGTGCATTAGAGTCACTTGACATGTAGTAGCTAAGAGTAGCATAAATTGATGTGTTCATTGCTGGGGCATTGGGAATATTTTGCACAATAACGTTTCTATAATAACTTGTTAGTTTTTTGTTTATGTATTAGCATTCCGATGCGATGCCCACCAAGATTTACTCTCTTAGTTTTCCATGTTTGTACTAATTGCCGCAAACTTGTTGCCATTCTTTTGGCTATATTGTTTACACATTCTTCTTTTTTAAGAATGGTGTCACCATATACTTTTCTACTTACTAAATGGTTAAAAGTTTTTGAGTCCCCATCTGAGGGTACTCCTTTGTATCTGAATCTGAACGCAGAAACTGATTTCTTCCATAAAATGTCAGCTGCATAATCTTCCGTGGATAATCTTAATTTCCATTAATTGTACTTCATAGTGGTCCGAACTATAAAGCCCGGGCCTTAAAGTACTTACAGCATAGTACGTCGCCATTAAGGTAGTTGTCTCATGTGCTTATCAGAACTCCTAGTGGTTTTACCGGTATAAACACGAGTCAGTTGGAGAATTTAAAGTCATGTTGGCACGTTGGCCATAGTAGCTGGACGGCAAACAGAACATCCGTGTTTCAAATTCCGGCTATGGCATTGAATTTTTCAGTCTGACTCTATCTTTCCATTCTTTAGCCTAAACACGGTCAGGAACAATTACTTTCCATTATTGAAAATTGCTTGTTTAAAAGAGGAATTTAAATTTGAAGTGAACTACAAGAATTAGAAATTTTCTCGGATACTTTTAATGAGATAGCTGATTTTAATTGTACACTTTGTATTTTTCAACTCCTTATCTGCAGTGCATCGCGTCCATACCTATGTCCCCTCAATGGTTCCCATAGTGATGCTCATCAATAAAAGAACATAATTTATTATTACACGGATTGAAACAATTCTTGTATCTTCTTATACTCTGCCTTTGTATACCTGCACTGAAAGTAATATATTTCTTCAACAATACAGGGTGTCCAACAAAAAGCAGGAAATTTGGATTTTCTATCAGCAGAAACAAGAAAACAGTGAACGAGGTGGTATATAGAGACGAGATGTTCCAAGACATTAACACAGTTATGGGTGATCAGGAATGTACGTGGCAACAACACAGTGCGAAGGCCAATACAGCAACGGATACTGTGACATGGATAAGAATTAATACTCCTGACTTCATCGAACCTAACAATTGACCATCTAAAAGACCAGATCTCTACGTGATGGTTCATTGCATTTGGGATATACTGCTACAGAAGGTTCAAGAACACACGAGAGATGGAAACGTAGAGTCAGACAGAAAAATTCAATGCTATAGCCGGGATTTGAACCACGGATCTTCTGGCTTCCGTCCAGCCGCTCTACCATTGAGCTACTATGGCCAACGCGCCTACATGACATTAAATTCTCCAACTGACTCGTATTTTCCCGGTAAACCACTTAGGAGTTCTCATAAACATATGAGAAAACTACCTTAATGGCGACTTACGACATATAAGTACTTTAAGCCCCTGGTTCAAATCCCGACTATGGCATTGAATTTTTCAGTCTGACTCTGTGCAGGCCAACCCAGGGTCATGAGATTAAATTGAAAACATACGCCTTTATCGGAACCTTAACATGTATTTATTTTCTCGTTTGTTCTTTGCTACACTTTGCTTAAACCAACCAGATAGATAAAGATAACCATATACTTCTGGCCCCGAATCTGGGAGAAAGAGCCCCACCAAAACACACGGCTCACCAAAAGACCAATTATAAAAAACTAAGAGAAAAATCGGGGAACCCGAATTGGAGCACTCACCCTAAGAAAACGCCCACACGACACCAACCAGGCACACACTCTCACTGCTCTCCCGGCTCGAAGGAGCCACCCAAGAAGGCTCGGGCACCGCAGCGCCCCCAGAGAGAAACGGCGGAAAGCCCAAACCAACAAGACGTCAGCGCCCCCGAGCCGGAAGGGCAACAAAAATGTGCCGGGGAAAAAAACAAACGGCACAAACACCCCCTCCCCATCGGAAACACAGGGTGGAGAAGCCAAACGGAAAGAAAGGAAAGGCTGGAAGAAACCAAGGAAAGGAAGAAAGCCATTCCAGACCCCGGGGTGATGAAGCCCGAAGAAGGAAACCCTAGGAGAGTCGGACGCGCACCAAACATCATAGAAAGTCTGCCCTGAGTAGCAATGAGTATGAGTATTGCGTACACTTGTTGAGTCTTTCCTTCTTCACAGCTGTGACATACCATACGTCACACTTACACGGAGAACACTGTCTCTTTTTTGCACACACAGTCGTGACGTAGAGAGCGGATGTGAAACTGAGTTTCCCCTTTTTTTTACACTCACAACCGTGACATACCATACGTCACTCTTACACGGAGAACACTGTCTCTATTTTGCACACACAGGCGTGACGTAGAGAGCAGAACACTGCCGGCAAGTCTTTCAGGAGCAGAAGTGAACAGAGGCAAAACGTTACCAAAGGGCAGCAGGTTAGTCCTTTGAACGCCTAACAGCCAGGTAAGTCACGGAAGGGTGACCAAGGTAAAGACGGATGACGTGGCTTGAAGTCGAAGAAGAAGAAGCGAACCTAGCTCCCACGTGGCGACTCTCCCGAGGTGGAGAAAAAGCGTGGCGCACGTGAAGGTCACTGTCACACCGGGACCCCCGGATGGTGCTGGCACAAGGCGGAAAAATCCAGGATGACAGAACAGGCAAGGATCACGGTAGGAGATGGGGCGGCTGAAACATAAAACAAAAGCCAGAAACGGAACCAGAAGCAGAAGTGGTAACCTAAGAATATTAGCCAGGCAAATTTGTAAAATATTTTTTTTTTTTTAGAACATAAGGGGCAGAAATATCTTTGAAGGACAAGTAATAAATATTTTCAAACGAGTAACAGCAATAAATCTCTATAAATAAATACAATAAGGATAAATACCATTGAAGTGATCAATACTAATAAACACTTTCCAAGTAATAAATATTTTCAAACGAGTAACAGCAATAAATCTCTTTAAATAAATACAATAAGGATAAATACCATTGAAGTGACCATTACTAATAAATACCTTTCAAGTAATAAATATTTTCAAACAAGTAACAGTAATAAATATCTTTAAATAAATAACAATAAGGATAAATACCATTGAAGTGACCAATACTAATAAACACTTTCCAAGTAATAAATATTTTCAGCAAAACAATTATCCAAATTTTAACAATAAAGAAAGAAATACCCTAGACAATATTGAGCACATCAACATAATTGGACACATTGTATATATACACATACACCCATACATATATAAACCAGTAAATAACACACAATCATGGGTACCCAACAATTTTTTAAATAACACTCACACACAGGAAAAACACACACAGAAAGAAAGAGAAAGAGAGAGATATGCCGGCATAGAGAGAGAGAGAGGAAAGTGAAAGTGAGAACATGCCTTGGCAGCACGACACGCGAGCTACACACAACACAACACAACCGTGCCCCGAGGTCAAGGGCGCAGAAGCAAAACAAACACGGGAACGAAAACAAACACTGAAATACCAAAACAAACAGTGCAAAGCAAAACAGACATCAAATCATCGCGTCAGGGCACGGTTTTAGCTGAGTGATGTGAGCCCGACGCATTTCATGGGTTTTACAGTGCTCCAGAGTAACGGACACGCCCTTAAAAATGTTAATGATCTTATAGGGGCCAGAGTAACGCAGAGCTAATTTAGCAGCAAAAGCATCCTTACGCGAACTTATAGGGAAAGATTTGCACATAACCAGTTGACCGACCGCGAAAGGAGAGGGTTTTCTATTTTCTTCATAACGCCTTTTGGTGAGCTCATGCGCACGTTTTAGATTATTAAAGGCTCTCCTCCAGTTCTGTCTAATAGTTTCGGGAGAAAAGGTCTGAGGAAGTAGATCATTTAAGGACCACATATTCGCCAAAGGGGAACTGGGTACAAAAGCAAACATTAAACTGAAGGGGGTGGTCTGGTGAGCTTCATGACGAGCGGAGTTAAAGGCAAACTGCAACTTTCCCAAGTTAGTATCCCACTGATTGTGGTGCTCATGATGGAAAGCAATCAAAGCGGATTTCAAATTTCTATTAACCCTCTCGGCTTGGGAAGGATTAGGGTAATGTGGGGTGGTAGTGATATGTCTTACCCCCCACTGAAAACAGAATTGTTTGAACCAATTGGAAGTGAACTGCGAGCCATTGTCAGACACAACGTAACGTGGAGCACCAAAAGCAGCCAAGATGTTATTCAGGACCTTCGTAGCAGTACGAGCCGTGGCACGTGGCACGGCCGAAATCCACACGAACTTAGAAAAGGCGTCAACAACCACAAGGGCATAAGCATTACCTTGAATCGACCGGGGAAATGGGCCTATAAAATCTACAAATAATTTTTCCATCGGCTTAGATGCCACTTCAGACGCGAGACCACCCCACGTGGTTCGCTGCGCCGGCTTAGCCATGGAACAAATATTACAAGCTTTAACACGGGTCGCAATATCGCGATCCATGCCTTTCCATATAAAGCGCTCACGTATTTTATCGCGAGTCTTGTTTACACCAAGGTGCCCACCAAAGGGTGAAAGATGAAAGTAAGCAAATACCATCGGAATGATACTATCGGGCAAAATGATCTTAAATTTGCCGTCAAAATTAGCACGTGCCATAAGAACACCATCACGTAAGCAATACGGCGGGACAGGATGGCCGTCCTCAAACTGCTGTATAATCTGATTAATGCAGGCATCCCTGCGCTGATGTTCAGCGATGCTGGTAAACATTTCGGGGAACGACAGACAGGCGTTAGAGCCGGAAACCGTCCCCGAAGATGGTAACAGGGGCGGTTCCTCAGAAAACATACGTGTAAGAGCGTCAGCAACTACATTATCAGAACCACGAATGTGCCTCGGTGTAAACTTAAACGCCCCAATCCGCACGCCCCAACGGGCGAGCCTACCGGTTTTACGTGGTGTCCCTAACGCCCACGTGAGAGCCTGGTTATCACACTCCAATATGAAAGATACATGTTCCAGGTAGGGTTTATACTTCTCGAGACCAAACAAAACTGCCAAGGTTTCGAGCTCATAGATTGAAAACTTGCGTTCAGCTTCAGATAGAGTTCGCGAAGCATAGCAAATGGGACGGCGCCCCTCCGGAAAATCCTGGAGAAGAACCGCCGCCAGGGAATAACTAGAAGCGTCAGTCTGGAGAATAAAAGTTCTATTGAAATCTGGAAACGCCAAAACAGGAGGAGAGGAAATGGCGGACTTAAGGTCTTCGAACGCACGCTGTTGTTCGTCACCCCAGACGTACTTAATACCCTTCCGTCGAAGGCAATTCAAAGGTTCAACCCGGGCAGCGAAGGAAGGAATAAACTTGGAAAAGAAATTCACCATACCAACAAAACGAGCCAATGCACGTAAGTTCTTAGGGGGTGGAAAATTGCGCACGGCTTTGGTGCGTTCTAAATCAATAGTAATGCCGGCGGGCGACACCCAATGGCCCAAGAAAGAAATCTCTGTGGTAGCAAACTTCACTTTAGACCTTTTAACCGTGAGGCCAGCCTTCTGTAAGCGATCAAACACCTCACGTAAATGTAAGATATGGGAATCAAAATCAGGAGAGTACACTACTAGGTCGTCTAAATAGTGGTAAAGAAATTTAAATTTAATGTCAGAAAACAAATTGTCCAAGAGACGGGAAAGTACCTGCGCACCGGTAGCAATCCCAAAGGGAATCCTATTAAACTCATACAATCTCCACGGAGATGAAAAGGCAGTCACGTGTTTACATTCATCCGACAAAGGAATCTGATGATAGGCGCTGTTTAAATCCAGAGTCGTAAACACGCGTGCACCAGCAAAATGATGGGCGGCAGTATGGAGGTCTGGCATGGGAGTAGATTCAATAAGTATTTTTTTATTGAGTTGGCGATAATCCACGACAGGACGGAAATCATTGTCACCCTTAGGAACTAAGAAAACCGGGCTACTATAAGACGAAGTGGAAGGTCTAATGATACCCTTATCCAACATATCATTGATTTTAGCCTTCAAAATGGCCATTTTGGGTGGTGTCAGACGGTACGGAGAAAGCTTAACAGGGGACGGGTCAGTCAGCTGAATATCGTAGGTAATAAGATGAGTAACACCCAATCGGTCGGAAAACAAGGAGGAAAATTCCTGAACCAAACTTTCCACCACTGCGGCTTGTTGATGAGTCAAATGAGACAAGGAAATATCTGCCTCACGCTCGTCTAATAGCGTGACGTTACCTAGACGAGGGCGAGGTGGAACGTCATATAGTTTCTCCTGAAAAGGTACACTACTTCCAGTCGCGAACCCGAAAGTGGCTTGTTTCTTCGCAAAATCTAAACACAAACGGGAGCGTGACATAAAGTCGGCCCCCAAGATTACAGAATAGGGTAGATCAGGGACCAAATAGCACTCATGTTTCCAAGTGAACTTAGGAAAGCGGATAGTACACCTAACCTTGCTAGACACATTAAAGGACTGACCATTAACTGCCAAACATTGCACCTGACAGCTCACCTCCTTGGGACACGAAGGCGCCAAAGTATTGCGAAAATATACTTGATTAATGAGAGAAAATGAGCTACCAGAATCAAGGAGGGCTAAAACGCTCACCTTACCGACAACAACCTGCACAAGAGGTTTAATAGAATGGGGTAAAGCCAAAATGCGCCGCGATGGGGCCAAACTCGCGCTCATGGCAGGCAACTTCTGGCGTCAAATGGGGCGCTGCCGGAACTGACTATCACGTCCAGATTTCGAAGGGTCCATGCCCGCTGGGCGAGGAAAACTACAGTTCTTAACCATATGCCCTACCTCCTGACAACGGTAGCATCTTACCCGGGGCCCGTGAGTTGATGACCCAGGTCGGACGCCGGGCGTTAAACCATCTCCACGATTCGCTCGTGGTGGGGGAGGTGAATTCAACACTTCACCTAAGCGAGATCGATCTACAGAAGAACATTCATTAAGCAAGGGCACTAAAGATTCCAAAGCCGTGAACGTATTAGGACGTGTCGCGAAAACAAGACTGGAGCGAGCTTCGGGATTCAAACCCGAAATGATGACGTCACAAACCGCCTGCTCCGTATCTGGGAGACGTAAGGCCAAGGCCACGTCTCTGACCCGTTCCATATACTGGACAAACGGTTCGGCCAGACCTTGAGGTCGTAAATAATGGTCTTGCAATAATTTTAACGATTCACGACGCGGGATAAAGAATTCCAAAACCAAAGCATGAAAAGTACTTAAAGGGTCAGCTGATTGCCTTGCTCTAAGCAAAAGATTCAAAACTACACCTTTAACCTTGGTCGCAACTGCCTGCATGGTTAAATCGGAAGAAACCGAGTGCACCATGGCTACCTTTTTAAGCTTTACTAGGAATTTCAAAAACGTGAAAGCCGACAGCACATCCGACACCTCGAACATATCCACTGCCTCCACCAACTGTTGTAAAGGGTGAATGATTTTTAAGGCACGAAACGGCGTCGAAAGGGAAGCTACGGGACTCACAGCCGGGGAAGACGGGGTCTCCGGAAAACGCAGCTTAGCGTCTTCTCCCCCTTGACGAGCCATGGCGTTAAATTTCTCGAGGAGCGCCTCAAAATTTTGTTTGAGTGTCTTAACACGAGGTAAAACCTCGGAACGCGGAAAATAGGTAATGAGATAATCTAACCTGTTGATATAATGCTGGATGCGCGCCAATAAACGAACCTGCTGTCCTCTTGAAGGGGTCCCCTCACGCTCCAAATCTTGGATAACCTCACCCAACTCTAAAAGCGCTTCAGAACACACTTGAGGGGAATTGGCAACTAAATCATGCTTATCAGGTAAAGCAATAAACGGTTTGTCCTTGACCAGCCGCAATGCGTCTAATATGGCCGACCAGTCGGCCGCAGGAGAGACCTGCCCACCACGAATTAACAACTCAAACATCAGCTCACCTTTACGCAAGCGGTCAACATTTACTAAGGAAGTCGCCATTCCTCACTGCCAAAGAATGCAGTAGTAGGCACCGAGAACGTCAAAAGCAACAAACACAAACGCGCGGAAACCAAGCCGAGAGCCAAGCGTCAAATTAACCACGCTCTGCTACCAAATTGTGCAGGCCAACCCAGGGTCATGAGATTAAACTGAAAACATACGCCTTTATCGGAACCTTAACATGTATTTATTTTCTCGTTTGTTCTTTGCTACACTTTGCTTAAACCAACCAGATAGATAAAGATAACCATATACTTCTGGCCCCGAATCTGGGAGAAAGAGCCCCACCAAAACACACGGCTCACCAAAAGACCAATTATAAAAAACTAAGAGAAAAATCGGGGAACCCGAATTGGAGCACTCACCCTAAGAAAACGCCCACACGACACCAACCAGGCACACACTCTCACTGCTCTCCCGGCTCGAAGGAGCCACCCAAGAAGGCTCGGGCACCGCAGCGCCCCCAGAGAGAAACGGCGGAAAGCCCAAACCAACAAGACGTCAGCGCCCCCGAGCCGGAAGGGCAACAAAAATGTGCCGGGGAAAAAAACAAACGGCACAACTCTACGTTTCCACAATTTAGCCTACACACGGCCAGTGTGAAAGAGCAATTAATTTCCATTAATTGACCTAATAGTGGTTAACTATATAGCCCGGGCCTTAAAGTACTTACAGCATAGTAAGTCGCCATTAAGGTAGCTGTCTCACGTGTTTATGAGAACTCCTAAGTGGTTTACCGGGAATATACGAGTCAGTTGGAGAATTTAATGTCATGTTGGCGCGTTGGCCATAGTAGCTCAATGGTAGAGCGGCTGGACGGAAACTAGAAGATCCGTGGTTCAAATTCCGGCTATGGCATTGAATTTTTCAGTCTGGCGCTACGTTTCCACAATTTAGCCTACACACGGCCAGTGTGAAAGAACAATTAATTTCCAACACACGAGAGGCATCACAATATCTATGACCTGGAAGCTGTACTGAGAGATGCCTGGAACAACCTTCACTTCAAACTATCCAGAAGCCCACCCGAAATTGGTTATAACGTCTACGGCGCCTTGCGGAAGACCTGCAATGATTATGAACATTTGAGTGACAGTATCAGTAACACATAAATTAAAATATGTGTGTCCAACTCGTATTACAGAATCTAAAAGCAATTTCCTGCTTTTTTGGGTGGGGGCATCCTGTAGTTTTCTTTTTATATATTACCTCTAAAGCGAACTTGGGGCAACTGAAGGAAATGGTTGCTGTTTTACTCCCAAACTCTCAACAAAGTTAATCTCCTTTTATAAAACAGGCTGTGGTTATTAACCGCCACCTATATCTGAACTTCGAACTGAAATCAATTAGATCTCAAACTTCCATCTGCAGCTGTCACTGGTAATATAGCCGGGAGTCAACCAAATGATCATTACAGTCGATGGTCAGAAGCTATTATTGTAACACATCCTACCCCTGTTAGTGCGACAGTCTCTGGAGATTACTGGCCGACATTCCTCTTGTCAGATATGTAACAGGAAATTATCTAGAAGCTACTAACTCCTGAAATCTGACTGATTCTCTCTGATTTATGGCAACTAAATGAGAAGGGTCCTCCTATCACGTAAGGAAATCGGTTATATCTTACCTTATAAGGATTAAATGAACGAAAACTCGCTCACTCGGCAAATAATACGTAAAATGTCCAATCTTTAGGATTTATTCTCCTGTATAGCTTTAAGTGTTTGGCTTTACTATTAGATAATTTGTCAGTTCTAAGAAGGAGGTGACATGTCATATGTAAGACAAGAATGTCTTTTGAAGCGTGGTATTTAATTTTTCTACAAGATAGCACTTTTGTATAAATTAAATGAAACGTGTATATATACTCCTTGAAATAAAAATTGAGCAGAGACTGCAACTGTTTATTTTTCTAAGTCAACATAGTTTCCACGGCGGTATACAATGGTTTCACGGAATGCGTTTCTTTACCTTGTCCTAATAAATTCTCTTATAATTATAATAATAATGAAAATACGTCCGGTTGAAATCTATGAAGAAACACTAAAATAATAAATAATGGACTTAAAACTCTTACATAATTCATTATAGGAGAAGAACAGAGTGAATTCCGCAAAGGCCGATCCT
>CM060951.1:27728062-27920562 GCA_030765055.1 Mantis religiosa | reverse complement strand
AAGTATGGAAAGTTAGATTCAGACTGAGAACTTCAATTCCATAGCCGGGATTCAAATCATTGAACTTTTCAGTCTGACCCTAGCTTTCCCAAGCGTATATTGTGAACGCATAGTCAGCGAATGCTTCCGATGTTTTCCTAATTCATCTTTGTTTCTGTTAACTTCTCGTTTTTATCTAAGACTGTATGTTTTAAGCTAACAAATAGATAACATGATTCTGGTGAACAGGTGCCTATTCAACAATAGACTTTTCGTTCGTAATTTATATCCTCCAACGTTAAGTCATATCAGACGATGGTTGGAATGGGTGAAATGATGTTCAAATGTGACCAGGGTCCATAGAGCTTAGAGTTACTCAACATTCGTCTTTCAGGACAAGGGAAACCCCCGGAAAAACCTTGTCCAGGTAACTCAACCTGACCAAAATTCGAACTCGGGAACTCTTGAACGTGAGACAGATACGCTACGCTATCGAGGTGGGCAACAATAAACTTAAGGATACACTCATATGAGTTATAGTAGTGTTAGCCTTCTCTTCGGTAAACTGTCTCCCATTTACTGAAACGGAGCATCTTGATGATTTTAGAATGATGTTTGAATTTTTATGTAATTCACCGTTATCACGACCTTCCAAAGTCTTATGCAACACCACGTTGTGCATGCGAACCTGTTATCAGTGGTAGATACCTACTTTGGTGTAAAGCCTTTCAGATTGACTGGCAGAATATAGTCTTAGACTGAACAGCCATATTAACAAAGTGGACGAGTTATATATATGAACTGCTTCTGTGGTAGTGCAAGTGATGAACCATCTGTAGGTATACGTTTCCAATACATTGTAGAAGAAAAGATTCGAAGTTCTAAAGTTGAAGGTAGGAGTAGAAAGATGGCCTTTGATAAGAAACTAATAGTGATAAAAGATAGATGTAGTGTGCAGAAGTTGTAGTAACTCTATTAATAAGGTCTCAATAAAATAAATAGTAAAGGAATGGAACAAGATGATATTATAGCTAGAAGGCTTGAAAAGAGGATACAGCAATGGTATGTTTTATGTACCAGAAGATAAATGTTACAAGCAAATGCTGTCGCATTGTCATATGGGAGATGAAAATGCTAGAGGTCTTGCAGCAGTTGGCAAAGGAAGTAGCCAGCGTATTTCACGGAAGGAATTTTAAATGTAGTCTTCGGAACGTCAAAGCCTTTGGTGGAGCGAAACCACTGGAAAGGGGAAATGCTTTTAAAAATACAAGAAAGGTAATTTCGAAATAATTGCTTTATAATATACTTCCACGTTCATATATTCAGTGCTCTACAAAGTGAGTCTTACACTTCACTGAAAACAGCTGACTAGGTTTATGGAAGATGAAATTAAACCTTCGTTCCCACGTAACAAAAATTATACTGAATATATTCCTTACTAATCATAAATATTGTGATGTGTATGCCTTGCATGTTTGCATTCTGGAAGTATCAATGTCCAACTATTTATTTTGTATACAAGAAGAATTACAATGTATCTAGAAAGTATGAAACGCTTTGAGATTTTACTGTGAGGCTAAAAAGCCAACAGAAGTTTAAGATTCTTAAAAAGCCGTAAAGATAAATTGATTAATAATAATATGGATGTAGGTAGTCAGGTGTTTCCATTACTCACTCGATTCTCATTTAATTGTATTGCTAATGAAGGTAAACATTTGTTATATAGTTTTATTTTCTGCGATTTTTCATTTACTAGAGTGGGAGTGAAATGATATGCAGACTTTGAACAATAGTCAATAACTATTTGTTATAGAATGGCTTTGAAATCAAGTCAACTTATATGACCTCGAGGTAAAAATGAGGAGCAACGACTTCCAGTGACAAAAGCATAATTATAAGGACCGCCTCAGTAATGATTAGCTCCACAAGAAAATGTATTTGACACAAAATATGTAGTTTGGCTTTTTCTACCTATTACGCTTCATTAATTATGCAAAGGTTGTCCAGAATGAATAGTACTTCAGACACTATGCCCAGAAAATCCAGGATATTCTGTTTTATTTGTCCCAAAAATACTTTACACATACGAAATTTTAGCCAGTTGTTATGCATTTTTTCAGAAATTACTATTTTAAAGAAATTGCCTTAATTTCACTACTTGGCTTAGGTGACCGGTGTCCATAGTAATAGTCTTCCGGGGAAAGCCGCGTCTTGGTTGTTTGCTGTTGCCAACTATGTAGGGCTTCTTCAGGGTTACTCCAATTCTTGACAGCACCGCCTACATTTTAGGCCGAAACGTTGGCAGTACTATAAATTGCGTTAAAAGCTAGATTGTGATGTATTTTTTCCTCATATCCAATCCTTGTAAAACGATGAACTTGGATGCAAACTTTTGGTATTTATCTAATTTTTCCTTTTTTATTTATGTTGTTTCCATACAGAGCGACATACAAAGACAGATAGACCTGTACATACAGATGCAGTATTCTCCATATTTATTTTATTCAAGGAGTCTCAAAACAGGTATTTTTGGTGACATTTTGGTATCACATTTTTGGTGAAACGTAATACTTTCTTGATTAGCTTAATGAATGCAATGTTAATAAATGAGATGAAGGAACGTAGATAACATAGAGACTGCAAGATTAGATTAGATTGATTTTCGTTCAGTAGTTTCACTTGTAGCCAAAAAAGGCTGTGAACATTGAACATGTCCAGAGGTATAAAGTTTAATAGCATATATATGTACAAAAGTTAACATAACAGGCAATATGAACAACAATATGTAAACCAAAGCTGGGATAATTATAGATGATACAAAATCAAACACTTTTTAAACCAGCTTTCACTTGGCTTATGCCAGTACGTCTCAACCTTTTTGCAATGGATACCATTCTTGTTATTTATTAAATACATATGCATTTAAAATAAACTTTCAACTTGCATCAAGTATTTATTAGTAATGATTTGGAATGGTTAGATACAACTTACAGAGCTACAGAAGCATTATCAGGATAATTTGTCATTCAGATAATCTTGTACAGAATAAAATGGTTTTCAGCAGAGGTACTCTCTAACAGCTTTTTTAAAAGCACCGAAATTATCAACTTTTTCTTTAAGAACATTAGGAAGTGCGCCAAATATTTTGAGCATGTGAGTGGCAGAGAGGCACAGATTGCCTAACATTTACTGGATTGACCATCTGGCTTGTGCGACTTGCCCAAGGTGCTCTCGGCCTCCTGCAAGGGTATCTGTTTGTTTAACTATATAGCTTACTATCTCGTAAAACCAAATTTAATACTAATTTACTATGGAATCATCCATTCACATTTAAACTATGTTAATGAACTATGGGTCACAACGAATAAAGATAATTTGAAGCGGTTATTAATACTAAAGAAGAGGTGTCTAAGAATTGTGTGCTTAGTAAAACCCAGGGAGTCTTGTAGTAACTGTGGTCTCATTATATATTTTTAGAGTTATTCTTTTATTCAGACATAAGTCAAATATAAAGATCAATAGCAGTGTGCCCACGTACAACACAAGAACAAAAAATTGTATGTATAGGGAAGGGAAAAGTAAGAGTTTTTTTTTTTGAAAAAATAATCCATATCCGATTGGTAAAGTACTACACAATAAATTGCCATCCGCGATTATACAAATAACAAGTTCCAAATTCACTAAAGAGTTAAAAATTGCCTTATAACGTTTGCATTTTATGACATAGACGAATATTTAAAAGTAATTGTTATTTCCAATTATTGTTAATTTAATTGTTTAATGTTAAATGGTAATGCCAGAAATTTGTAAATAATCTATTGGATACAATAAATTGAAATTGAAACTGGGGCAACCTCGACTCGGTAGTGAAGCCTCAAAAGTCCACCCTCTGTCGGAGCCGAGATGTTCCAGCACGCAAGCCTCTGAGTCATCTGCCCTTCGGCGGACCTTCAGTTGTCTATAACATGAAAGAGGGAGACGAAAGGACGGCCACCAGGGCTCAAATGCGAGATTCATATGTTACCTTCTGCTTATTTTTAATAGTTGAGGAAGTAGTATAACAAATTAACATTCAACACATTTTGACGGGCAAGACATCTGAATAACGTTGTGGAATAGCTATAAAGTAATGTGGAAGAAATATTAACGTGGATATTTGGACGAGTGTGAATGGATTCCATTTTATACAGCAACGTGCTATCGAATCTCGAGAGCTAAGCGCCTGATGGCACATAATAAGTAAAATGTGCAATAAATCCCACAGATGGACCGCAGACTTAACAATTCAATTATTAGCGAGGAACATTTGCGTCGTGTTTCCATGTTTAATTATGCAGTGGAGGACCCGGAAGAGGTTGTATCCCCTTCATAAGCGTCTACCGAATGAAGATTGCAGGGTTTGGGAAAGAGACGGAGCCAGAAATCGTCGTGGGAACGCCGCAGGTGGCGATGCTTGAGAAAAACTTGGGAGGAGGCGGCAAGAAACAGCCACCCTAGTACAACGTCTCCCCATTCCTGGGGCGTTGTGAGAGAAAGAGGAGGAGGAGGAAAAGAAGAAGTGGTAACACATACTCCAACGTGCAACATTCTCTCACAACAAGCTCTTAGCTCCCCACAAGGACATGGATCCATTATAATGTCCTCCTGGAAAATTCAAGAGTCTGCGGCTCTAAAAAAATGTGCGGTGCGGAAAAGAACTCTGCATTTGATATCGCCAAGAAGTGAAAGCGGAAATTATTTCTCTTAGGCCTTTGTAAATGTTTAGCTCTTAGGGCACCCAACCCATATGTTGAATGATTCTTACCTTCCAACAATATTGTATTAATCTGACATTCCAGATTGGCCTAAAATACCGCTTCAGTACGTGGTACTCTGTTCAGTTTTAGGTAACGAACTTTTAGTTATAGGAAAAAAAAACACTACACTAGGTCACCAAAATTTGTTTGGTTAACAAATCTGAGTTTTCGAAATTAATCTTTCTTCCACACTGGCCGTGTGTAGGAGATGATTTCAATAGGTAAGAGATAGCTAGAAAAATTCAATGTCATAGCCGGAATTTGAACCACGGATCTCCCAGTTTTTGTCCGGGAAAACAAGGGTCAGTAGGGGGATTTAATATTATGCTGGCATGTTGGCCATAGTAGCTTAATGGTTAAGAGCAACCGAACGGAAACCATGAGATCCATGATTCAAATCCCGGCGATAGCAGTGAATTTTTTCAATCTGTCTCCATCTACTCAAATCTAACGTGTAGTTAAGTTTCAGTAGCAATTTCGACTTCTAAGTTCTGTTTTTGTATTACTTTAATAAGCTAATTTTCTTCGCTTCTGTTTAGAATTTTAACTTTGTTTTTTTGGTTTTGGTTGTCTAACGTTTTCACCTTAGGTTTATACTTCGAGCACAAATGACCTAGTTATCGACAGGACCTTAGAGTTATCTCGCTCTCTCACCTAGTACGAGAGAAATTGAGGACCACTCTTACCATTCTAAGGATTGTGCGCATCGTAGTAATCGATAGAAATCAGATAGCAGACTGACAAAGCTATATATATACATTATAGTGGAACCGAACTACTGCTGCAAAATTAGAATGTCTTAATCCGTTTATGCGGTGTAGCTTATTTCTCTTTTTACATGAGAACAGAAAATAGCTTTGTCGTGGGAGTAGCTTCTGAAATTTGGTTGTTACTGACAGATGCTGTTCAACTGCTATGCCTCAATTCGGTGCGAAAAACCACTTATTCTTTATCGGGCTTGAGGTTGGGGGGCCTGACGGTGTGACACCGTTCATGCTCCGCCATGTTCTTTTCAACGCGGTTCTCTTCGTAACTAGGGTCTTCAATATGTGCCTCACCTTGGGTACTTTCCACGAGAGTGGAGGGAGGCCCGGGTGATATGCATATTGAAACCTGGGAAGAATCCGGTACACCCTTCCAACTACCGTTCCATCAGTCTCCTTTCCACCCTCTCAAAAGTGCTCGAGAGGTTGATTCTCTCCCGCTTGTCCCCCATTTTGGGAGACATTCAAGCCATTCCCGACCATCAGTTTGGATTTCGTCCTGGGCATTCGATAGTCCAGCAGTTACTGCGTGTGGTGGAGACCGCCGCCCTGGGTTTCCAGGAAGGCGCCTTCACGGCTGCGGTTTCGTTGAATGTCGAGAATGCCTTCTCTACGATATGGCATGCCGGACTCCTGTATAAATTGACCAACTGGGGCTCCCAAAACAGATGATCAACATTCTACACAGTTTCTTGCGACACCGCACTTTTAAAGTCACAGTTGCTGGGAAAACATCAACACTTGGACCAGTGAGAGGTGGAGTCCCCGAAGGCTCTGTACTATCTCCCACCTTATTCAACGTCTTTATGGCAGATTTCCCCACCGAACCACGAGTCGTAATGGCACAATACGCTGACGACGTGCTTCTGTTTTGCAAATACAGACACATACTCAGAGCCTACAGCCCCAGAGACACCTCCGTCTCACACAACAGCGGTGCCGGCGTTGGCGGATGTCCGTAAATCCGGAAAAAAGCCACGCCATACTTTACACAAAGCGCCACACCCCCGCAGACTGCCCCAACTTCAGCTTCCGAGGTCGAAGGATAGAGTGGACTAACTCTGTCCGATACCTTGGAGTAACATTGGATAGAGGCCTAACCTTTCGCCAGCACATCAGAGACATAGTGGCAAGGGTATAGGGAGCAATCGCTTCCCTGTATCCTATGCTGGGGTCGTGATGCTATATGCCTGCGAGATCTGGGGCATGGCCGCAGATAGCTGGTTGGCATGGCTTCAACGTGCACAAAATAGAGGGCTACGGTCTATCTATTCTGTGGGTCGCTATTTTCCTACCAGGCTGCTTCACGAAGCCTCGGGACTTCCATATGTGGAGGACGAAGTCAGGCTCCAGGCAGCAAAATTCTACGCAAATTTACCAACTCATAGAAGCGCCCTTGTTAGAGCACTGGGAGATTATGAACCCACTAGACGCCGTTCTAAACAACATCGGGTCACCCGCATTGCATGCGGGCACCCAAGATAACCCAGGAGCTAATCCTAACAGCAGCTAAAGCTGAGCTCCACATAATCTCCTAAGTTGTTTGGCAACAAAAATTTTTTCCAGCCCAAACTAAATTAAGAACACCAGGGTGCTGGGTATTACATCATGTCCGTTCACCCTGAAGGTACAGTAATTGTAACCTCACAAAATTCATGAACCTCAAAACCTACACCATATCGATCCTACAAAATCACGTATCGAAAACCTTACCTGCGGTAAAACCCTAAACGGGTGGGCACGCAGCAAAAACCTTCTGGCTATATAGAGCCAGCCAGCACCTCATGGTCATGGGCTTGAGGTTCCCTAAGTGCCACATATCTACGAGGAGACTACCGGTATTACTTTCCTTTCAAAGAAGCCATATTTAGGAATTGTAGTTCCGGAAAAGTCAATCGCCTTCCCTCGACCTCGGGAATCTTGAATGTTACCTCTGGACCATGCAGGACGACATGCCTCTGATATCCTCTTCATTACGTAAATGCTAAGAGATGATAAAAATCTCACCTCACATACTGTTTGCCCTCGAAAAGAAGGTTAGAGGGGAAGGGCAGAGGAACTTGAATTGTTTATTTGCTCCTATAGTGGATCTGTTTAGTAGGAAATAAGTGTGTGGGAGTTCATATGACTCACCCATGCTGCCATACCTATAATGTTTGTTGCAGCGATAGGTATTGTGTATAGCTGAAATGTGTGACAAAACTTGTGTATTTTAAACGAACCTTCCATCCTTGTCATACTGGGAAGGCGAGCATAAACACCGAGGAGACAGAAAAGGTGATTACGTTACACTTTCTCTAGCTTGTCTTCTTGTCCTGGGAAATCAGTACAATCTAGGATAAAGGCACTCAATTTAGGAAAAAAATGTACTTATGGTATCTATTTTTATTGTTTTGAATTTCGGAAGGTCATTTTAGCAGATGAAAAATTATTATTATTTTTAATCTTAACATTATAAGAGAGCTTCCAGTTTTTAAAAAATTGACTATCGATTAAACCTGCTGCAGTCCATGTCCCCATTGAACCTACAGGAAATACATATTGACAGTTTTCTACAAACGTTTAACCTAAAGTAGATAGAAGAATAAATATTTTATGAATATTCTGCTGAAGAACAGATGGATAGAACATATGAAAATAACACATCCAACATTTTCAAGTTGTACATGTATACAGCAAAACTGAAAACAGGCGGTTAGATTCCGAATCTGATTTCTGAAGTTGCGGATATTCCAAGAATACAACGTGCACCTTTTCAGAAAGGTTCCACCTTTCAAGTAAATGTTTCGAAAATTTTGAGTTTTATAATATAAAAGAGCTGTAATGTATATTAAAATGTGACAAATGGAAATGTATATCCTAAGTTTACTGATAATGTCTCTGAGCTCTTCTACGTGCTTTGACATTTGCACAACTGTTACACCGTAAGACATGGGCAACATTTTACTGCACAAGATAGCTAGATGTAGTAAAATCGCACAATTCTTCTAAAATGGATGTGCAGTTTTTTAGCAGTTAGCCTACCATTTTTAAGATATTTCTTGTTACTCTGTTGATTTACTTATATTTTCCTCAAAAGAGAAGACATTTGTTACCATCCCCCATTGAATAGAATTTTAGTCTTCAGATAGTTCCAAGTTGACTGCATTCCTTTATTACCATTGTACCTTTAAATATGCAATAACGTGATCTGTACTAATTTTTATCTCGATAAAATTAGCATTTATTAGATTATTGTGTATAAGTATGATATGTAAGTGCATTTATTACTCTTTCTTACTTTTTGTGATTTGTGCGAGTAACTTCTTTGGTCTCACTACATTCTTAGTTGCGATTCTTGCGTGTTTACTACTGCAGATTCCTGTATAGCTTGCAATCTACGTAATTATTAGGCTTCTGTTGAAGTTATCATTCCTTATGTCAATTATTAAAACAAAAAATTTGGTGTACAGAGATAGTTATGTATGATATTAGTGATATTTTGCAATTGCTGATTAAACGGAAAAGGACTACAAATCTCTTGCTTTAAATAGAATGACGTCTTTTTTACATGTTTGAACAATATTAATATCTTCTTAATAAATAATTGTCTGGAGAATTCTGTACAGCTTATTACTGTAAAATAAAAAAGGCAATCTTCCGCCCTAGTCCGATAATTTCTTTCTGTTTGCCTGTGTTTGTACTGTCCGTTGTTTTTATTGATAAAGCCACGTTTATTTGATTTCTTTTATTGATATCCGTAGAAATTGGTTTATTTTGATCTCATTTGTTTATATGGAAAACAGAAATCTAGCATAAGGATTGTCCCGTGAAAGTTCATGCAAAAGTTGAACATTTTGAGGATGTCACTTGCCACTTTTAAGTATTTTCAGCAAAGAACTTTGAACTATATTGGAATATAACTCAAAATTTGCTATAGATACCGTTGCATTTTCTTGCATACTGAAGAGAACCTCTAATGAAATATTTCATCAGATACTTTTTGGAATATCTAATGTTGGGAACTCCTTTGGTTCCATAATCAGTAAGTGCTGTTCTCACAGTTTTTTGGGAATTGAAGTGCAATCCATGTGCCTATTTAGAAATAGATTCGCAGCTTGTTGATGAGATCGTTTATTATGTAAATAAACACTATTTCTAAATCAGAATGCTTTTTTCATTCGACATCCAATAGAACATCATCTAAAGCACTATATATCAGATTCAATCGTATAAATCAATAAGTTATCAGTGACATAAAATGTTTCTTTCAAATAAACAAAGGACGGTTGAATAGATTTCCACGGTTATAAACAAAGGAGATTAAGGCTTTAACGAAACAAGAGAAATACAGAGTGAGAATAAACAATACATCTGAAGAAGAAAGGTTGAAATATTATAAGGAATTATGGTATAAATCAGGAGAAAATGGAAAGTCAATAGAGAATGAAGTAATACTTATAACATCTACAGATTTAATCACTAAAGAAAATTTACAATTATCTTTACAAAACATGAAAATTAGAAAGGCTCCAAGACCTGTTGGAATAAACGCAGAATAAATAAAGTACGGAGGAGTAAAATTAAATGTAAGTCTACTCAATTTTATCAACAAATTCTGGAAAACGAATATAATTCCTAAACGCTGGTACTGCCCATGTTATTAATATATTTGAAAAGGTTAAAAGAAATGTATGCGATAATTACGAGGTATAAGTCTCCTGAATACATACTATAAGTTGTATACATAGATTATAAATGTCTAAATGTAATTACAGAACCGTTAATATTAGAAAACCAAATGGGATTTAGAAATGAAAGATCTTGCATAGATAATTTATTTTCTATTAACCAAATTATTGAAAAGTAAAGAGAATATAGTTTAGAAACACATAGAGCCTTCGCAGATTTGGAAAAGGCTTTTGATAAGGTGAGCAGGACTAGACTCTGGCAAATATTAGACAAGAAAGGATATCCAAAACAAGTAGATGTACTCAGGAACATATATCAAGAAACAAAGATAAAAATAGTTTTAGTAATTTGACGATTATCAAAAAATATGATGCTTAGTAAAGGTTTAAGACTACGATGCAGTTTCCCTCCGCTTATTGTTTAATACTTATATGGGCGATATTCTCAGAAAATTAAAAGATGAAATACTATTAGGAATAAAAATAAATAAAAGTAACGCTTTAAGTATGCTACTCTTTGCGGATGATATGATGTTAATAAAAGACAGAGAGGATAAGCTACAAATAAGTATGTACAAGCTACAAAAATTTATCCAAGATTATGGTTTAAGTATATCCGTAGAAAAATCAAAGGCTGTGGCATTTATAGGAAAACAAATAAGAAGATCTAAGATAGTGTTAAATAATAGTGTTAGAACAGGTGGGAACATTTAATTACTTGGGCTGTAATGTAACCTATAAAACGAAGAGTGAAGAAATAAGTAGTAAATTGAGCAAAATACATTTGTGGAGTAGTAGTTCGTACCTCGAAAAGAAAAAACGGAAAGCATAGAAACCTTAAATGTTGTAAGACAATGGCTGTTCCAGTTTTACAATATGGTTCGGAGACGTGGACACTTAAAAAGAAAGATTGGAGCCAAATATAAGTGGGAAAAATGAAGTATCTCCGAGCTGTAAAAGGATGCACCTGACAAGATCATATTAGAAACAAAGACATCAGGAAAGAATTAGATGTATTCACATTGCAAAGAAAACTACAAATAGAGAAAAATGGAAAAGCCATTTACAAATAATGGTTAACTCTCGCATTCCATTACAGTCTTACAGACACAAAGCTTTGGGTTATAGAACAGAAAGACCACTAAAACGATGGGAAGAAGTATGAGGCCGGAACAGAACTCTCCTAAACAATGAAGAGTTGATGATGATTATAAACAAACGAATGGCAAATTAAGTGTGCTTTCATGGATATAAAGAAATAAGAGCCAAATCACATGCCTTTTATTTCATTAGGACTACACTTTTTTAATCTATGTAACGCACCACACCAAGTTATCCATAAAGGTACTGTTTAAAAAGCTTCTGAACTGTACTAATTTTAGCTGTAAAACAATTAAATAAGTTTATATATCAACCTCTATCAACTGAAAACCTATTGTGGGTTCGTACAACAAATTTTTCTTATTTAAAATAAGGAAGTTGCAGCACTTCTGTAAACCTGAAGCCACACGTTCGCTCTAAACGACTATCCACCTACTCATCCATAGATGCTTGGCCAAAGAAGAAGGGAAAATTATGAAATTATGCATGAGACAGCAAAAAAGATTAGAGAAGTCAATCAGTTTGTGGGCAGAGATAAGAGGAATTATGGAAAAAATTGGAATGAAAGATATATGGAGATTGGAGAAAAGGAAAACAAGCGATGTGGGTAAATTAGTAAAATGCAGAATAGAAGATATAGAAAGGCAGGAAATATGGGGAAGTCTAGAAAATATGAAATAGTTACAATTTTACAAACAAATGAAAAGAAACTGGGGACGAGAAGCATATGTAGATTACAGCAGTAGGCAAGAGAAGGGTTAGCTTGGATGAGAACAGGAACAATATTCCTAAGGTGGATAAGATGTAGGGAAAAAGAAATTTGTGAATTATGTGGTGCAAAAGAAAGCATAGAACACTATGTAACAGAATGCAAGGAGGTTGCAATATAGAGAGAAAAGTTTTGGGAGGAAAAATTGGAGAAAGTAGAGAATAGGATAGTAGCTATAAAAATGTTAACGGTCAGGGAGGAAAAGAAGGTAAGAAGTATTGGTGTGTTCTTAGAGAAAGTAAAAGAAAAGTGGGCCAAAAATGTAAAGAATATAAGAAAGAAAGATGAGAGGGAAGAATGGGACTCTTTAAGTAACAAGGAGGCATGGAGATTAAGAGCTACCTGACAGAGGTGAAGGCCAGGGAGTCATGTAAGTCAAGCTAGCAACAAGGTAAAGACAAATAAATCTAGCCTAAAGTTGGAAATTGTAAAATTTTGGAATAAACACAGTAAATAATTCATTATTTAATTCATTAAGTGCAAATTTCTTACCCTTTTCATCGTGAAAAACTGAGCGTACTGTGACTTTCGTCGTGATTAGGTATACCAAAACGAGGCAAAATAGATACAGTTTGAATCAACTTACGTCCTACTTCCCTTGTAGTGTAAGCAGCTTGTGCAGTTATTTACGATTGACCGCTCTTGCATCAATCTGAGTCCCTTTGCTGACAAGTATGGGATGAACTTCCGATATTTGTCCGATATATCTGGAAGATAGAGCCAACAGCAGGGGGCAATTTTTTTCTCCTCGCCTGAAGGAATGTAATTACAGAAGATGATTCAGGCTTTGGAAGGCCCCCTGGGCTAGTGGCAATCTGATAACCCTGCCCTCCTGTTCGCGGGTGATATTGCGGTAACATTATGTGTACACACTGGTATTATTATTACCAACAAGCCCACCCTACTCCCCGGCACCCTCTTCATCAATCACGCTCCCCTTGCATGATTATACGCTGGAAAACAATCAGTTTACAAGCCTAAGTGAGGCGCAACCACCCCTTCAAAGTGGGTAAATAATTATGTTGCAAGCATACAACATACATGCTCGAATTACCAGAAACCATTAATTGAGATGTCTCTGTCTTGTATCTGAGAGGTTCATTACTGTGCTCTCAGAATTAGCTCTGTTAAAAACTCCTGAATATGTTACTAAATATTCACTAAGGGGTATGTGAATATTTCCCCTTATACACGCATAGACTGTGTCTAGTGAACACGTGTGCAGTTTGCCCCTCAAAGGAAACTACCCTCCCGCCCACAAATGAATGTCATAAATCTATTTCCACACTTCAGAAATAGAACACTGTCGTTGAGGACCAACAGCAACCCTACATTTCTCGAAGTGACAGTCGCATGTTTACTACACGTGGAGTCTCAGTTGCCAAAGTTCCAACTTCCAGTTGATCTGTTTCATTACATGCAGAATTTCGTTGTGTGTCACGAAGTGGAGACCGACGGAGGAAAATGCAATGGTAAATGCAAATGAAGTAGTAGATAACTTTCAGTCAAGTGAAAATAATCAAAGTGAAAAGTGTTGCTGGGCCGAGTTATATTACCGGAAAAGCCCCAAAAAACAAAGTTATAATGGGAACTCTTTCTAAGCAAATTCAAGCGCTTGTTTTGAACACATATAAATATGTGCTAACAAATAATCTTGGTAAGGGGTTATGCAATGAACCTGATGATAACTTCTGGTATTCACGGAAATACAGTAAGAAATATTGTGACGAAAGGAATACCAAAGACGCCGATCAAGTGTGAAAACAAAAGGAAACCTTTCTCTAAAGTAGATAATTTCTCATGCGATTTAATTCGTCGATAAATTTATAGATTCTATGCAAAAGGGAGAACGCCCACCTTAGACGAATTGGTTGCACATTTGCAAGAAATTTGTGGTTTTCGTTATGGGCACTGCACCTTGCGCGGTCTTCCAAAGGAGCTGGGTTTCAAGTACCGCACTTTGAATAAGATAAGAGTAGATCCAGTAGAATTGTAGCTTGGTGACACACACACACACACACACACACACACACACACACACACACACACACACACACACACACACACACATTAGTCAAATATAAGGAAGTTTTGCATTAGTGGACATAAGATAATTTATTTGGACGAAACCTCGTACGATACCCATGACGTATCGAGAAAGGTGGCAACCCTGCAGAAAGGACTGGGAGAAGAAGGGTCTGTCTTGTGCAACGATTATAAGGGTTCGTCAAAAGCAGCGGCCGACGTGCACACGAGTTAACTAAACAGACTCTACCTGCCTTGAAATAAATGTCTTAACATGGACTTTGACACATTGATGTTCTCTCCTGTAACATTTAATTTGCGTACCAAAAGAAACTATTTTTGAAGACTTACTCTTCCATTTCATGCTAACTAATACAAGTAAGTATTTTCAAAACCATTTTAATAATATTTTAGTTCATCTGAATTTTTAATTGTTACTTTTTTCAACAAATTTGATACTGAAAGTTTACTGGAAACAATTATTTTGAGATCCTTGAATCAAACACTTAAAATAAAGCTCTTTGTGTGTGGCTGTGTGTATGTTTGTGAAATCATAACAGAAGCGAAGCGTCTTAAATACAAAACATAAATACCAAATTTCATACTTATAATCAGCATTTCCAAGGAATCTACACAGCCCGCCTTGGTAGCGTGGTGGTAGCATATCTGCCTCACGTTCAAGAGGTCCCGAGTTCGAATCTCGGTCAGGGTGAATTATCTGGATAAGGTTTTTTTCCGGGGTTTTCCCTTATCCTAAAAGACGAATGTCGGGCAACACTAAGCTCTATGGACCCTGGGATCATTTGAGCATCATTTCACCCATTCCATTTATCGTCCGATATGACTTAACGTTGGAGGACGGAAAAATAAAAAAAAAATTAAAAAAAAGGAATCTACACAAAGTTCTGCAATAAAGGATCACTGAATCAAAGATAACGCTTCACTGTGGAAACGTTATACATTTTAAAATGGCTCTACCGATATTGATTAAGTTCACAAGTATCAGAAATTTCAGGTAAAATAAGACCTCAAGCTTTCCTGGTAACGAATATGCTCAAGTTTCCTTCGGGCAGCAAGCCAGGGGAAGAGACGATTAAAGATCGACGTTTTGGGGAGTGTGCAACTCTCGGATCATCAGGATATTTAGAAAATGTTATCTCCACAAATGAAATACTAGATATAACACAACTATAAACAAAGACAAAACACTATCAAAATTCGCATTACTGAACAAAAGACTGTTTTCAGTAAATTAAATGCCTGGTCAGGAGTTAGAGTAAGTATAAAATATTAATTGGGTCAAAGAATCGTAACTACTTAACTTGATTATCAAGCTGTATAGATTTGTGCTTCTTAACTCGAAACAAACTTCTTAAGATTAGTAATAGACAGCAGATTGAAATGGAATGGTCATGTTCAAAAAGTAATGAAAAAGTTAAGTCAGGTATATATATCTTAAAACAAACAATACAAGTAATAGATAAAAAAAATATTAAAAAAACATACTATGCATTCATTCACTCTCACTTGAGCTATGGGATTGTATTATGGGGCACAGTACAAAAAACTTTAGCTTTAAGACTATTTAGATTGCAGAAAAGAGCAATATGTTTGATGGCAGGAATACAGAAAGAGACATATGTAGAAATGCATTTAAAAAACTAAATATTTTAACATTACCTATATATGAATGTATCAAACTTACATTAAAAGATTATGATCAAAACAAAAATAGTAACATCCACAATCATAACACCAGAACAAAAGATAATTATTTTAGAAACAGACTTACTGGTATCCTAAATAATGAATGCATAGAAAATAGCATCAAAGATTTGTATAGCCATCTACAAACAGATAACAAACGAGTAAACAAAAGTAAATGCTGTCAAAACTTATTTACTACAGAAAGTATTTTACTCCGTGGAAGAATATAAACAGATTAGGTAGAATATGCTATTTACACTTCTCAACTTTGTAAACATGTTTGTAAATATTATTGTATTAATTTTATGTATATACAAATTGACGATCCATGTAAAAAGCTTTACAGTAGGAGAAGTTAAAGATAGTTGCGGAAGATTAGGCTTCATCAATTCTATTTATGAATGCTACAAGTTGCATATACATCGAAAAAATGTATTAAAATAAGTTATGAAGTGCATATTGTAAGCCAGAGATTAAACATTAATGATATACTGAAAGTAAGCATTCAAATAGATTAATCTTAAATTTTCCAGGCCACCATTGAAAGTAAAGACAGAGGAGAAAAATTTATGAAAAGATTAGTCACAAAAGGTACTCAGATACAATTTAGTTGTAAATGTTATTTCCACTTTTTTACAATTTTACATTACGTGGTAGTTTCAAAGGAATGCGATTATTTCTTCAAACTCATTTTCTTTTGTTATTCACAGATGGTTCTCACAAAGTATTAGTTTTTATACCCCATTTCTTACTATCGAATATTTTCAAAAAGCAAGCGCAAATAAAATTTTAATGTGATAAAATATCGCTTAATTTTGTTTTGAAACTAACTTCAAATTTCTCTTTCATTAGTGAACAATCTTGACTGCCCCAGAAATACTGTATCTGACTAATTTTGCTTTCACATTTCTTCCCCATACTAAGAATGATGTGTCATTACTATGAAAATGCAACTCTCGTCTCCTATTGAGAAGTATTGTACTGTATACTGTGTCGTTTTTATTATTTTTGCCGTAAAATTAAAATATGGAAGGGATTACTGAGAAAGTCCACAACAGGGTTAACTTACTGAAAGCAACAGCCTCATTTAGCGGATTATCCTCGGGAATTCATATATTTCGCAAAACATAAGTACATTTCGTAAAAACAGTTATATACGATATTTATATTGTACATCAGGCTGAATAATGCAATTAAGGTGTTGTTATTTTGTGGAAAAGCTACTCGAGAAATCATGTGACGAGTGTCAAATATGCCAATATAATTCATTACAGTAAAACAGTTACAGTATGACACGAAAAAATGACTCTAAGTTTAGAAATACCTACTATTTTATCCCTAAAATTTTCAACTACACCTTAAATTTTAACTACGTTTCTACATTCCTCTGTGAAACACAATTTTCCTCTATGAGCGTTGCCAAATTGCGAATTTCTTTTAAGTTTGCAATCTTCAGCGATAGTTTACATGCGTTTTTGGGTGAAATTTGACTTTGAATTGACTCATTCATTTTTATATATATATACGAGGCATGTTTTTTAAGTCAGTACCGTTTTGCTTCCGCCGCCGCAGCGCTCCGGTCGGCGTTCCGCGCATGCGCGCTGGTTACCTACATCTCTTGTCTACGCACTGACGCTATTAGTCTGATTCTTCATTGTATACGTTGGTTACTGAGTGTTTAAGATGCCTCCGACAATCGTGAGCTCCACCGATTGTGAAGTACGGGCTGTTATACGATTTCTTAGTGCTAAAGGCGTAAAACCGATCGATATTCATCGTGAGATCTGTGAATTTTACGCACAAAACATTATGAGTGATGGAATGGTAAGGAAACGGGTGAGACCATTTAAAATTGGCCACACAAAAGGTGAAAGAAAACAGACGCTTTACAATTTCATCATTGTGCTACTATTTTCCTCAATATTCTCGTAGTATTTTGTATCGCATTGTGACCGAGAACTTGAAGTACCGGAAATTGTGTTCACGTTGGGTTTCGAAATTGTTGACGGATTTGCACAAAACCCAACTTTTAGGCAGTGCATTGACTTTCCTTGAGCGGTACCACAATGAAGGTGAGGATTTTTTAGACCAAATTGTTACTGGTGACGAAACATGGGTGGCCTACGTCACACCAGAATCCAAACAACAATCCATGCAATGGCGACATTCATCATCACCCACAAAAGTGAAGTTTAAGCAAAACATATCTGCCCGGAAAATCATGTGCACGGTTTTTTGGGACAGAAAAGGAGTATTGCTCGTGGAGTTTCTACCTCGTAATGAGAGAATCAATGCAGCGCCTTATTGTGAGGCATGGAACAATCGGCGCCGTGCAATCCAGAACAAAAGACGTGGCAAGTTGAGTAATGGTATCGTTTTGCTGCATGAAAATGCCCGTCCACATGTGGCAAATCGTACCAAATATCTCATCAAATCTTTTCAATGGGAAACTCTAGATCATCCTCCATAGAGCCCTGATTTGGCGCCCAGTGACTACCATTTGTTCCTGCACTTGAAGAAACATCTGGGCTGTCAGCGTCTTCAAGACGATAACGAAGTCAAAACAGTTGTGATACATTGGTTAACACGTCAGGCGGCAGAATTTTATGAGGAGGGTATTCAAAAACTGGTGCCACGTTATGACAAGAGTCTCAATATTCACGGAAATTGTATAGAAAAGTAGATTAAGGTACAGGCTTTCATCTAAAAATAAAATTATTGCGATATCTAGGCACGCCTTTTTTAAATTCCAAAGCGGTACTGACTTAAAGATATTCCTCGTATTATAATATAGAAAATAAGAAATTTTACCAGCAAACACAAGCAATTAATAATAATTATTTATTTATTATTTATTATCCCTATAATTTTATAGCATTATAACATTTAACGTCTACAAGTTAATAGCTCAGCTATTTAATGTGTATATTATATAAGTTTCAAATGCACATTAAAAGGATATACACGCAATCCATGTCGCTACTGCTCACATATGAATAAATGGGGAAAAAAGAACAGCCTGTGATTAGTTTTCCTATTCAAAAATTTGAAACTTTGTCCATATGAGAGCCTCTAACAACAGCTTCTCGTAGAAAAAGGGTTCAAACCACACAAATACAGCTTCAGGAGCCTACCGCCGAGATCAGTAGGTCAGTAATCGCATCATATCCACTATTTAGCACCAAAGCCGCACAAACAGAATTGCAATTTGTGGTTCTCTCTTCTACTAAGACCTTACAAAATTGGACTCCGGTCAATGCACTAAATATAATCAGCTATAGCTCCAAATCCACTTACGAAAAAACCTTAGAAACTAATGCAATCTCCGTGATCCATTTTGTACTGGAAGCTAAAGGGAAGGAAAGAGGCTGATGACACAGGAAATGCATCCAGGGGAAATTCCCTTTTTCAGTCATGTGGCAGAAAGATACAAACCCCTCCCCTAGTATCGTTAGGCCCACTGTCCATTACACATATAGCCCCTCACTCCTTCCTGAGATTGACTCAGCTACTCTGACCATCTTCCAACAGGCCATCAAGCTGAGTGAGTGGACCAAATGACAAGTGATCTTACAAGGTTCTTGCACATTCCATAACATTTGGTTCGGTCTGCTGAATTATAGCTGGCTGCTCAAATGTCCGAAAAGCATTATGGGAGAAAATATTAAAATAAATCTGAAATGGTTGCTCTGTCTCCTAGAGGTAACTTTAACTTACCCTATCATATATTTATAGTAGGGAGCATAATGCATAGGACACTGTACTGCTATATACAGATTTTATCAAAATGCAATTTGAAAAGGCTCTTCAGAAACAAACTTTTTGGAAAGTGTGTCATATGTGTATAAAAAGCATAAATCAAAAACTGAAATTCAATTCAATACTGAACTTGAAATAATCCTCAGCGTCTTGCAAGGATATAAAATCAGGATCTTCTAGAATATTCTTCAACCTTAAACTATCCTTCCCATGTTAAATGTATCTTAATGCTTAATATTTCAAAAATACTTATAAGTACCTACACGGCCCATTCGTTATAAACGATGTTTGTATAACTGTTAAACCGTAAGAAAATGGAAGATACCTTTGGCCCACAAATGAAGATCACGGTGAAAGCACAGTTTAAATCCAAGTCGATATTTTTGTGCTGTTAAAAGTTTACAAGTTATGCTCTATTATTGGTTAAAATTTTCAAACACTACTAAAATATGGTCAATGATAAACGATTGGGATGCCACGTGGTCAGGCCACACCTCAGGGGCTAATAATTCAGAGGTAGGCATACTCAGGAGAGGTTGGGATTTCTATATAAAGGTTCGATTACATTACAAATACTGAAACTACAAGTTAGACATGAAAGGTTTACTACAATAATAGAAAATATACACTATTCGTATTAATCAAAATAGTCACTTGTGACAATATATATTGTCACAAGATTACAATAATAACTATTATTATTTTGTAATAATAAATGCCTGAAATAATCGATCAACGACTCGCGTAGTAGCCTAAGGGTCCTTGCATGAAAGCAGCTCATGGAAGAGTCTAGAACATTCCAGAATAGAATCTCTCGTGGCTTCTATTTAGCAGAGCGGCAAAGCCAGCAGTCTTCAAGATGCAAGTGTAAGAGTCAGTCGTAGAGTCAGGTGAGGCCCTCGTGATTTCATTTGTGTGAGTAGGCAGTGAGTACTTTTTAATTTGAACATGTTGAGCATACAAAACCCTGAGTTCTTCTCGCGTATCTAGCCCCAGTATTTAACTTAGTAGCTGTTTTAATGTTTGCAAATGTCCCCGAATGTAACTATGGAACGTTACAATATTTAAAATAATGTTAGTGAAGTATTTTGAGATGAACATAATATTTATATGCAAAATTTAACTTTTTGTCTAGTTTTTTTTTATCTTAAAATGTCATTATCACTAATTTGAGTGTGCTGATTCAGAATATGAATATAGTTTTTCTCTATCACATACCTATTTTTCGCAATATAGGAAATAGTAAAATATGCATTTTTATATTAGCCTCTAACGAATTTGTTATATTACTAAATGCAAGTTAATAAATCCATAACTGCGAATACAACACTCTTCAGAATTAACTATTGTTTCATATCGTCTCTTAAATTTTAACATTTTAACCAGTTGTTTTTATACTTCCTTGAAATAAAATAACTGTTTTGTAGAATTCCTTGTATGGAAAGAGTTTGATACATCTCTCTTCAGCGACCAGCAATAATCAGCCATCATATTCATATTCCACTTTCCCTGGTAGCGTCTTTCCATTTCTTTTATGTCCTGGTGAAATCTTTCACCTTGCTCCTCACTGACACAGCCGAGATTTCCTGGAAATAAAAGTCCAAATGAGAGTGCAGGAAATGTACTTTCACACTTATACTGCAGCCCAGCTTTCCATAGTTCCCAAGCATATTTTCTACAATATTTTTGTATTTTAGATTCTTGCAATTTCCCAGAAAGCCTTTGATGACACTTAGAAACAATGCATGCTCGTTTTTCAGTATCTGTCATTGTTTCTTCAAATAAGGTGTTAGAAATAAATTTCCTAGCTTGTGGACCACCAAATACTCCCTCTTTAATTTTAGCATCAGAAAATTACTTAGCGTTACTTAAGATTTTATTTTATATACTTTTCTTAGTAGATTATATTTGCATACAGTTTTGCAAAATCTGTTATTTCCTGTTATCTAAATTATATATCGACAATTTTTTAATAGAAAATGTGTGTTTTCTTACATATCAATATTTTTGGAGTAACACGTAAGCATACTTAAGCACTTCAGTAAAAGCTAATTTGCGACAAGCTGGGTTGATCTCAGATTAAAGTCAAGATAAATCTATGTTCAAACATTTATGAATTTTGATTGTATACATTACTTCTCAAAAGTATTTGAACACAACTCACTTTTAGGATTCATTGAAACATTGGAAAAAAAGAGACATAATATGTAATTAAGCATTACATTTAAATAAAATCAGCAATACATGTTAGATTTTGCTTTCTTCAAAGCAACTTTCCCTTGTTTTAATTACAGCTCTGTATCCTAGACTTGTGAATATAGAGCGTTTGTTTCTCCATGGTTTGTCAGCTTCTAAATAGTACACTATATCGATACGACATTTTACGCCATCTATTGTAAAATAGTTTAGCTTTAGCTTATATTTTAAATGTAGAAGTTAGATACTATAGTATACTATTTTATACTCGGCGGTATGTAATTTACCATTTAGAAACCTCGACCTGTTATTCGGGTTAGTTTTTTTTTTTTTTTTTTTTTTGCGGGGTGAGTGCTTGTTTTTATCTTTGTAGAAAGAGAGAGTAAGAGGGAACCCATTGCAACTTGGTGGAAGTATTTTAGAAATCTGAATTTTGATTAGTGTTTGCAAACATTTAGAGACATTTTGTTATATTTTTTTATTGATCAATCAGCAGTACAATGCTTTACAGATCAGAGTGAAAAGAAGGTAACTGTACAATAAGAACAATAACACTCAAGAGTAGGCTAACAGGCCACCCCGTAACTACACTAAGTTAGAACTCCAATAATTCTCTCTGAGAAATTATGTCAATATTGTAGATGTAAGACAGACGTCAAGCACTAGAATCACTCGAATCAGATGTATCACTTAGAAGCAGGTCCTGTGGCAGGCTCCTCTTCAAGCGTGAGGGCTGGCGCGTGCGGACGCCGATGTTATAATGCACAGCTCCTGGAACTTCTTGCAGCGTGGAAAAGAAACGACGAGAGATCCTGCGAATGTAGTCCTGAAGAGGTAACAGTCCTAGTTCGTGATGGAGCTGCTGATTACTGATGAACATTGAAGCCTTGGTAGCGATGCGCATGAAGCGATTCTATGACCTGAAGACGACGCAGATGGCATGTGTGTGCGGCCCCCCACACTTGGCAGGCATATGTAATAAGCGAACGAACGAGTGATTTGTAGAGTAACAATGAAGACTGTAGGCCGAGATGGAACGGCGATGCAACAGAGGTGAGAGTTTTGAGAGTCGCCAGGAGGCCAGTGATATAAGATGATCGATATGAGCACGCCAGGTCAGTCGAGAGTCCAAAAGCACTCCAAGGTATTTAACGGGAGTTGTAGTGGCTAGCCAAGGGACATTGCTCCTGTAGAGACACAACGGAGTAAGCGGAGTATAACGGCGAAGAGTGAAGATTTTAGCTTCGGTTTTCTGAGGGTTCAATGAGATCCGCCAAGAGCTGAACCAATGAGTTAGGCGATCTAAAGAGAGCTGCACTACCTGTCGTGCGTGCTGGAGATTAACATGAGAATAATATAGTACTGTGTCATCAGCGTAAAGAGCTAAAGACGTCGGAGCTAAGTCAGGAATATCAGAAATAGAGTCGGGGCCAAGATAGAACCCTGTGGGACACCTGCTGTAATATTACGTGGGAATGAAAGCTTTCCACCAATGCGTACTGAAAAGCTGCGGTCGTAGAGGAAACTGTGGGTTAGATGTGATAAGTAATTAGGAAGACCAATGCGGTAGAGCTTAAGGAGCAAACCATCATGCCAAAACTTGTCGAATGCCTGTGCCACATCAAGGAAGACAGCCGTGGTATACCGATTGGCCTGGAAGCCGTGAACAATTGACTGAGTTAATCGTAAAAGCAGATGGGTAGTGGAATGTTTGTGACGAAATCCAAATTGATAAGGCGGAAGAACATGGTTATGATTAAGGTAAGACAGAAGACGGCGATGAATTACTTTTTCAAACAGCTTGGAGAGGGTCGGCAACAGACTTATAGGACGATAGCTTTCGGGGAGGTGTTTGTTAGAGACATTTAACATTAGCGGCATAACTACATCAGAAATAGAGGAAATGCTATTTCATCCCTTACGCTGGCCTCTCATGGCGTACAAATGTTCCACAATTGGTGCTTGTGAGAAAAGCCGAAGGACTTTAAAACTCCTTCCGGCCAGGTCCGATAGACCCATTAACCAAAGACAGGTGTGACCCTCCAGACATACTGGGGGTTAAAGTGAGTGGATGATGTAACCACCAATACAAGCAAAAAACAAAATGGTGTCTACTTGAAAAAACGGTTACATTTATTCTAGTAAGAGCTAATGGCTTAACTGCCAAAGCCTAGTATTTGAAAACAACAACATAATTTTAGCATCAGATATTCCAGGGAACTTCTTGCAGATATATCTGTAGCAGTTGCCGTCTTTATTCAAAGCCTTCACGTATTACTTCATTAAGTCTAATTTTATATGCAGAGGTGGTATAAGAACATTTTTGGGGTCAAAAACACACTCACGAGCTACATTTTTCATTTCTGACACGAGATGTCTCTCTGCTTCCAATTTTTTTCTTGTCCAGTGCACGAAGAACAAAATTGCTACAAATATGTCAAGATATATCAGGGTTAGTTTTAACTTTCTGGAAGATACATTGCTTCAAATTCTCAAAATATGACATACAACTGTCTATCACAAAAACAGATCCTCACTTATTTGAAAAGCAATTATAGACTGAGCTAATTCTGCAGGGATTGGACTTAAATTAAGGCATGTATTGTTGTCTGTTACACTGTTATAATGTTGTGAAGTACTTTAATGTAAACAATGAAATCTGTATTGTGTCTTCATTTACTTGTTTCATTTTAGTTCTATACAATATATTTATGTACAGAACTACACTAAAACCTTTTAGGTATACCTAACAATTGTGCAAAATTGGTACGTGGTACAAAAAAAACTGATTTCAGTTTTGGAATCAGCATATCAAATTATGTGACGTAGACCTATTTTTCAGGAAAGTTCAGAATCATACATAACAGTGTCATCTTATAACTTTTACATAAACAACAATAACGCAAAAATAAAAAGCTTATGGAAGCCATTGTTAAAACCAATGCCATTGTTGTCAGTGTCAGGTGTTAGGTCCAAAGAAAACCAAAGGTAAAAATATTTTTCATTTTTATATCACTCTCTTACTAGCCCAGAACTGCTGCGTAACCTTTGGAATGGTTTATACAATTTTTTTCCCTCTCCCTTCATTCATATTTTGTTCCTTCGGTTTAAGGTTTCTTTCTCGCAGTTGCTAAATAATTCACGATGCATTAGAGAAAGGTAGAACGGGAGGCACAAAATACGGTTTTGAATCTGCAAACTTAGGATGAAAGGAAGGGGAGGGGAATACAACAAAAGAATACGAAATTACGGTCTCTATATAGGCAGTGCAAGCAACCACCCACGATCAGGAGCTCCTTGCAAGGGGTAAAACAGCGGAGGGCAATGAATTGTGTGTGTGTGTGTGAGTGTGTGTCTAAGTCTCTGCATCCATCAAACTTCCTCCTCTCTCGTTATTTTTTAAACCCCTTAACGTCCTCTAATGGAAAGAGGCGAAAGAGAAGAACGGGAGGTAACATTGGCCTTAAAACTTAACGAAGTCCTTTTCTGCACCCTCTAAGATCTGCTAGGTGTGTCATCATGTTGGCTTCTTACTGTTCCACCAGCGCCACTCGGTGTCATAGCAAGGACCATTATAGTGCAGAATTTATCGGCTCGTAACGTGGGATAAGGGGCTGCAGTTTCAAGGAACTCCTTTACAGGATTATGCTATCCATCCCTTCAAAACGGGAGGGTAGCTCCGTGAAACAAAGAAGCCAATATCAAGTAGGTACACTCTGACGATATAAATGTATTCATGTCCGCCAAGCAGTTCATTTAAAACTATGTTTAAGCGTAAAGGTCCCTAAGAAGCCTTCAGTTCACGAGATACAAGTATATTCCAAGACAAAAGTCACTGAAATAAAGTTAGTGGCAAATAATGAACACTATGGCTTTTATACTGACAAATAAATATACTAAGCCTACTGAGAGGGAGGCCGCGCCGTGGCTCAGTGTTTAGACCGCTTGGCTCTCACCAAGGCGGCCCGGGTTCGATCCCAGGCGACCGCATAGTGAGATTTTTGGTGGACAACACTGCGCTGCGGCGGGTTTTCTCCGGGATCTCCGGTTTCCCCCGCCATCTCATTCCACCGGTGCTCCATCTTCATCTCATGCATCATCAGCGTCACCGCCTGCGGTGCCGTATGTAGTAAAAGCGGGCGTTAAACACTACACATTTCACATTTTGAGAGGGATGGCTCAGGCGGTTTCGGAAGATGGGGTTCGCTTCCCGTGGACAAGCTGCCTGACTCATTACGTAGAAAATGAAGCTAATTACAGTGAAGCAACAAGTATTATTTATTACTATTGTCGCGAACGAATGGAATGTAAAGCAAGTAATGGAAAAAATATTGTGATTAACGAAGAACCACCTTATCATTCACTTACCGACCAGGAAAAACCCAGACTTGAACCCAGGATCTCTAAAAGTGTCCCTCATAAGTTATCGGAGCAGTATTTTTTCTTGGTTCACTAAGTGGTTCACTACTGCATGCCACTCAACAGTTTTACACTGAGCTCTCCGCGGAAATATATATTTTCAGAATACCAGTATCCACAAAAGTAACAGTATCTTTACAAAAGAGCTTAAGATATTGCAGAAGAAGAATTTAAAATAAATCCTCCACTCTAAACTACTTAAACATGGAAAACGTTTTGTGTTTCCTGATTATAAAGATGATGGTTACGATATGTACATGGCATATAAAATGTATTATATTTAGTTTTCTTGGAATAGTCACTGAAGTCTTGTTCATTTTAAACAAATGTTGTATAGTTTTGTGAGGCAGATCAGCCGTAAGAGATATACAAACGAGATATCAAAAATATACCACAAAGCAGATAGTTTATTTTAAGCACATGGTTGTAAAATCAGGCTTTTTCATTATTGTTGTGTTCAGTCTGTCAATGGTTAGTCAGAATTTAAAATGCTACCCTTATTCATTTCCTTTTCTTTCTTTTTCTTTCTCTTTTTTTTCAATTTACGTCGTCTGAAGTTAAGTCATATCGGACATGAATGAAATGGGCGAACTAGTGTTCAAATGAGCCCAAGGTCGATAGAGTTTAGAGTAAACAGACGTTCGTCTTTCAGGATAAGAGAAAATACCTTATGCAGATAAATCACCCTGAGTGGCATTCGAACTGGAACCACTTGTACGGGAGGCACACACGCTACCATATATTCCACCGAGATGGATTCCCATTCAGTTGTTTTTCATGCCAGTATTTAAAGATCCTTTTGTTATTTATTTGACGTCTGTATCCCTCCCTCTTCTATAAAATCTAAAGTGAAACTATTTGTGTAAATATTTACGTCGGTTAAGAAGTGGATAGAGTAATAGCTTGCATAAGCAAATTTTGTAGAAGGTGTATAGAAGTAAATTTTATTTAAAGAGCAGCTAATGTCATCGTTTCGATGATAACCCAAACGATATTGCCCCATTGTGCAACGCTTTCAATGCCAACTCCATTACCGTTGAAGTATGAACATTTCCTTTCGATGTCTTCATGGGCGCCTGTGGGTATATGCAATAGCAGTTAAGTTAGTTGTTGAATTTGAAAGAAGCTAATAAACCAGCGTTTGAAGCGATCTGCCCACTCGTTGAGGATGTTTCTAGTTCCTAGCATTAGAAACTGTACCTCTTAAAATATTAAACCTACTTATTTCTGAAGTTAAGTTTTAATAATAAAAATAGTGTAAGTAAGTAATAGTCACGAAAATAATAATGATAATGAGAATTCCCCTTGCATCTACTGGCAATTTGTAATAACCAGAGTGCATTCTTTAGGGGTAAACGTACTGCCAATGATAGGCCATACTAAAGCAGATTTGTAAAGACTATAGTACAGAGAGGCACACAGGGACTGGTTTTAGAAACATATGCTCTTTGATCAATATCTGTCCCATTTACTTCAATGGTAGCTCACCTAAATCCCAGTCATTCCCGTCTGAAATTGTATTTCATTTGCGCCTTACTGAATTCTATGCATTCGCTTAAAACCTGTCTAAAGAATGAATGCAGATGGTCAACTTTGGAAGCTTGAGTAAATATAGACGGATAGGTGGTATTACGTTACCATAGGTGACGTATTGGTGATAATAGGGGGGATCAATTTACCCTATAGAGCCTCTCTTCTCGCCCATGAACTATGCACAGATTTTAACACGTGGTAAATATTCATAGAAATTACCTCCGTATCATTTGTTTATAAAATAATTTTTCCAATTAATATTTTCGGTATAACAATTTTGTTCTGTGGGATGTACTACATGGCAAAGAGAGTAGGTGTATCGGAAAACATTCGCAACACAGAGATGTTTACCTCAGCTTATCGCATATACACGGTGAGTCCAGTATACGTATACCCTGTTCAGATATAAGAATGTCTTCTGGACAGCAATGTGTCATACATTGGCAGGCGCGAGAAAACATATCATATCGACACACGCAACTTCCAATCGCTCTATTTGTGTTTCGTAACTTACTGTACGTCAACCTACTAATATTTAACTCTTCTAATCGACCAGATAAGACCCAGATAAGACCAGATAAGACCCATCGCTAGTCACTTGGCGGTCGATACGTATCAACGTTCTTTCAAGTAATACCAAATTAGACTTTTAGGGATGATAGATAACTTTATTTTAAACACTTTTTATGAAGGGAAGATTTGTGCTGTGGTGCTTTGTTTAACCACTAGAGTGAGTGAGTGAGTGAGTGAGTGAGTGAGTGAGTGAGTGAATGTGTGGTATTTAGGGCCCGTCGACAACAAGGACATTTGGGCCCGAAATCAACACTAAAACCTAAAAGATACACAAATTAACCTAAAAGGTAAAATACAATAAAAACACTCAACTATTAAAAGTACATAAAAAACCCGTCCCAAGTCTAATAATTTAAAATCTCTAAAATTAATAAATATGAAGGACAAGTCAGACTTGTTTATTAAAACCAATTTCAGAAACAAAGCGCAGTGCCTTAACCACGGCCACTGGGTCGTCCACTAAAATACCGAGCAAGTTAGTCCCCAAGCCCAAAGACTGGCGAACGCGGGCGTACTGCGGGCAATCCAGCAATACATGCCGCACAGTGAGGCGTACTGCACACGGAGCACACACAGGGGCCGGTTCCCCTCTTAACAGATGGCCATGAGTCGCTCGTGTGTGTCCAATTCTCAGCCGGGTGAGTATCACCTCGGCCCGCCGGTTATCCCTGCAGGAAGTTGGCCAGGGTTGTACGCTCTCCTTTATCGCCCGGAGTTTTGTGCCTTCCAAAGCTGTCCAGGACTGCTCCAAGCAGATAGGAGTTGGCGACGGAAAAAACGTTGCATATCCTGATATGGCACCGTAGTTCTTAAACTCCGGGGCAAACGGCAAGCGGACTTAGCAGCCGCGTCCGCCTCCTCGTTGCCGGAAATCCCCACATGGCCAGGGGTCCAAGTAAAAACAAAACGGTATCCGCGACTGACCATTTGCGAGATCTGGGCCTGTATTTTTAAAACAAGAATGTGAGTGGCAGTGTGCTGTTGCAAGGCCTGAAGAGCACTTAGAAAGTCAGTGCAAACGATAAAAGATCCAGGAGCTAACTTGCAAATAAACCGCTAGACGAGTTAAAGACAAAGCAAATGTTGGAACGCCCACCCATTACAATTAAAACAAAGCGTGCATCCTGCCGTACTCCGTAGTCTTCATGTGCCCCCGCAAAAAGAAGTCAAGTGGAGTAAGGTCGGGGAGCTTGCCGGCCAAGCAATGGGTCCACCTATGCCTATCCAGTCATTGCCGTATATAATCGTAAGATGAAATAATTTAGCACCATAGTGAGCTGGTGCTCCATCATAAGGAAACCAAATATTCTGTCTGATATGAAGAGGAAGTTTCCTTTAGATCAAACAAAACGTATATGAAAAGCAATAAGGAATTATAAGTATTGAGTTAGGCCTGCAAAATATATGGTCCTATTAAGAAGTTATTCACAATACCGCCCAGACATAAACGCCAAATCTCAGTTGATTGCACCTCTGAAATATAGTATGAGTATTTTCGAAGGACCTGACATGTGAATACCGACAGTTAAATAAACGCTCACGAGCAAAAATTGCTTCATCTGTGAAAATAACAGGAGATGCAAGCAGTACGTCGTTTTAAATTTTGTGCAACAACATTTACTGCTTTAGTACTACTACAGTACGCTCAAGATAACTTGAGCGCTGGATTTACAGTGAGGTGCGGGCAGAGGGGAAGAAGCGGGAGCTAACGCTCTTTACATGCAGTGTGGTCAACCTTGAAAAACACAGTTCAGCAAAATACGTGTAAGATAAGCGAGGATATCACAAGTAACGTTGCATCCTCTGAAAACATTCCTTAGTGTTGTCCACCCAGCTCAATTGCATTCAGATCATAGTTATACGGAGGTAGGGGAATAACAATGTGTCCCCCTTCGAGTGCCATATCATCCACAAATGTTCATATAAATATAAATAATCTTCAAGTAAATGCTGATGTACATTATCACCACACTCGTAACAAGGATAAACTGGCAAACGATCCTTTATGAAGGAAGCTTTAACTACAAAATGATAATGTTAAACAAGCTGCCTCATTAAAACACTTTACGAATATGGTTAAGAAACTTTTGCATGCGCACTGTTTTTATACAGTTAATGAATTTTTAGAACTATGACCATGTAAATGAGCACTGTGAGCATAGTACATTCACAAACCTGTAATATTTATATTATTACATTTCTTGTAGTAAATTACTCTATGCAAATATACATGAAACCATAGAAAAGCTGCTTACTGTGTATATTGTAAGTAATCAATTTGACTTTATGCATATACTGTATTTATACATTTTAACGTGTCTTATAACATGTATATGTTACCAAGCACAAACTAAAATTCTAATTCTAATATCCGATTGTTGAAAACTGGTTAGTTAATTAACCTCGAAATTGATCGAAACAAAATATGGCAGACATTATAGAGCTTAGCGTATTAGCCACTAGATGTCAGTGTATAGCGCATTTCAAATTTCTAAGTTGTCATCTATGTTTACGGAGTTAAACGAAACTTACCGAATGAGGACTTGGAGTCCCAGTGCTCTTCTTATCGTGATCATACTTGTACTTGGGTGCAATTGTCGAGCGACGGCGCGAGTACTAACTGCGAAATTGTTCTCAATGCACTGCAATACACCTTCCTTGTTCTCAAGAGTCCGTACAGAACATGGTCCTTGACCTTCTGCTCGTCTATCCAAGGATAAATGTTTCGTGTCTTTGCGAATAATGCAGAATATGGCACGTCGATGCAGTGTTTGTGCTAATCGCTATAAGCCTTAACATTAACTCGTCTATCGTTTAAACGAAGCAGTGCAGCAAAAACCTTTCCTTGTCAAAAAGTGTTTAAAATGATGTTTTCTATCAGCTCCCAAAGTTTGTCGGTCTAATTTTGGGCCATCCTGTATATCTAGTAGATTTGATTTTGAATTTCCATGCCCCGCCGTGGTTCAGTGGTTAGACCGCTTAGCTCTCACCAAGGCGCCCGGGTTCGATCCCAGGCGACCGCAAAGTGAGATTTGTGGTGGACAACATGGCGTTGGGGCAGGATTTCTTTGGGACCTCCGGTTTCCCCTGCCATCTCATTCGACCGGTGCTCCATCTTCATCTCACGTATCATCAGTGTCACCGCCTGCGGTGCCGTATGTAGTAAAAGCGGGCGTTAAACACTACACATTTTCTTTTTCATTTGGAATTTCCAGTCGCCCACTTTAGTAGGAACCAAACCCGATGGAAAGCGATGAATTTGTTCTGTCGTAAAAATCCTCAGAATTGCTTTCTTCAAAAGGAAAGTAAAATTCAGTGTGCGATGCTTTAGTTTTTAACGTTAAGTAAAGATGTTGAAGACTTATATGGGCCTCTGAGCAAATTTAAGGCTTTTCGCTGCCAGTACGAACGGGACATCGTTGACAGCGACATTTAAAGAGAGTCTATAAATAATCACTCAATTTTTATGAATTTACGTTACGAAAACTGTAAGGGAGTTGATACCGAAATTAAGGTTTGCCAGAAGTAAAGAATCATGATGGATGTCAAAGGAATGTTGGTTCTTTGTTACGGCAAGGGCAAGGCCAGTTGAGTTGTGGGGAAAGTTGTTATAACCAAAGCAATGTAAGAAGCAGTGTCCTTAGCAGTTTTCTAAAGGGGCTCACTTGACTTGTCGAATAGGGTATTCTTTGGATCATTCTGAATGGCATGACAAAACAGCCACAAAGGGATTTCTGGTTGAATGCAGAGGGCTTTCAGTTAGTGAAAGTGATACACCCACACGCGCAGCTGTGGTCATTCAGTCTTCGGCGTGGATGTGGGCAGCTCGTGGCTAGGAAGCCATTAGAAGAGTCTTCGGCGTGCGTGAGGCCGATCAGAACAGTCTTCGGCGTGAGGCCGATTAGAGCGGTCCGAGGCGTGAAGCCTATTAGGGTAGTCCTCTGGTTCTGTCTTGAATATTTGTCGGTTCATATATATGAGGAACGAATAAAGTTTATCGAGTAATAAACATTCTGCCGTCAGTAACTCTAAACAGAGATTGGTAACCCTTGGTCGGCAACTTTCATTTCGATGTTTTAAAACAAGAAGCACTAAATAAATAAGTTGGAGACGGGCATTCCAGTGTTATTAAAATCTCCTTCTCACACACATCCACGCATACCCTGAGAGAAACCTCATCGCTCGCCAACTTATTTGCTCGCCATTAAATTATTTGCATCAAATTGGCGTCCCAACATGGAATTGTGTGCCGCCCATAAACATTTTCGTATCAGAGTGTCAGTAAAAGTATCTGCCAAAACTTTTATAACACAACCGTGAGTCTGAAAGTTTAGTTTTTTACTCTCTGTTAAATATCGTGATATATTTTGATTTGACATTTTCCCTTTTCCGGTCGTTGCGCTCTACGGGAAGGGACTACACTCGCTCCAAACGGATGTGGTTCACATTTTTGGAAATTAGGAAATACCGAACTGGTAATCATTGGAAATGTGTGTTTTCCCATGTGGTCAACGTCAGATCTTTCCCGTTAATTGTCATTTCCAACAGCATGCGGTCATGCATTTGTCCCCACTGTTTCAATGTAATCAATCTGCAATCCCAAATAGAACACGAAAACGGAAATAAATTTCCGCTCCACGAAAAAAATTACAAAGTTGCACATAGGACCGCTGAAAAATATGTGGGTTTCCTAACTTAGTTGACGACTGCAATTTCGGACCATGAATCTTTCAAAGGCTATTTCTACAAAGCAATGCAGGCATTTAGTGTCACTAGACGAAATTTATGGGCCATAAGGATTTAACATTATGGGAAAACTGTTTTTAACGTAAAATATTGGCTTTATAGCAATGTTAAGTGCATCCAAACTTACCTAACAAGGGACCATTGTCATATTAAGCTAGGGAATAAAATAAATCATTTGAAGTGAAAGATATTTAAAAATAACTTTTTCTCCCATAGGTCTATTTTTTCAAAAGAACAAAACCGGTCTATAGCAATCACATGACCTTTCTATTCACCTTCTCAAAAACTACTCGTAGACTCTGAAAGGGTCTACCAGGCCAGACTGAAGAATTCAATGCCATAGCCGGGATTTGAACCAGGGCTCTTCTGGTCTCGGTCCAGCCGCTCTAAACCATTGAGCTACTATGGCCAACGTGCCAACATGACATTAAATTCTCCAACTGAGTCGTGTTTTTCCCGGTAGAGCACTAGGAGTTCTCATAAACACATGAGATATCCACCTTAATGGTGACCTACTACACTGTTAAGTACTTTAAGGCCCGGGCTTACTATTATTAATAATTAATTATATTAATTATTATTAATCACCACTATTAGGTACAATTAATGGAAATTAATTGTTCTTTCACACCAGCCATGTGAAAGACACACTTACAGCACAGTAAGTCGCCAGTAAGGTAGTTGTCTCATGTGTTTATGAGAACTGCTGGTGGTTTACCGGGAAAAACACGAGTCAGTTGGAGAATTTAGTGCCATGTTGGCACGTTGGCCATAGTAGCTCAATGTTTTAGAGCGGCTGGATGGAGACCAGAAGATCCGTGGTTCAAATCCCGGCTATTGCATTGAATTTTTCAGTCTGGCTTTACCCTTTCATAGTGCGTCCTTCACACGGCTAGTGTAAATGAACAATTAATTTAGATTAATTGACCTAACAGTGGTTAACTATAAAGCCCGGGTCTTAAAGTACTTACAGCATAGTAAGTCGCCATTAAGGTAGTTATCTCATGTATTTATGAGAACTTCTAGTGGTTTACTGGGAAAAACACGAGTCAGTTGGAGAATTTAATATCATGTTGGCACGGTGGCCATAGTAGCTCAATGGTTTAGAGCGGCGAGAAGATCCGTATTTCAAATCCCGGCTATGGCATTGAATTTTTCAGTCTAGCTCTACCCTTTCATAGTGCGTCCTATACACGGCTAGTGTGAAAGAACAATTAGTTTCCATTAATTGCACCTAATAGTGGTCCCAACTATAAAGCCCGGGCCTTTAAGTACCTACAGCATAGTAAGTCGCCACTGAGGTAGTTGTTTCATGTGTTTATGAGAACTCCAAGTAGTTTACCGGGAAAAGCACGAGTCAGTTGGAGAATTTAATGTCATGTCGGCATGTTGGCTATAGTAGCTCAATGGTTTAGAGTGGCTAGAAGGTCCATGTTTCAAATCCCAGCTATGGCATTGAACTTTTCAGTCTGGCTCTAACCTTTCGTAGTGCGTCCTACACACGGCTAGTGTGAAAGAGCAATTAATTTCCATTAATTGACCTAATAGTGGTCAGAACTATAAAGCTCGGGCCTTAAAGTACTAACAGCATAGTAATTCGCCATTAAGGTTGTTGTCTCATGTATTTATGAGAACTCCTAGTGGTTTACCGGGAAAAACACGAGTCAGTTGGAGAATTTAATGTCATGTTGGCACGGTGGCCATAGTAGCTCAATGGTTTAGAGCGGCTAGAAGATCCATATTTCAAATCCCGGCTATTGCATTGAATTTTTCAGTCTGGCTCTACCATTTCATAGTGCGTCCTGTACACGGCTAGAGGGAAAGAACAATTAGTTTCCATTAATTGTACCTAATAGTGGTCCCAACTATAAAGCCCGGGCCTTTAAGTACTTACAGCATAGACAGTCGCCATTAAGGTTTCATGTATGTATGAGAACTCCTAAGTAGTTTACCAGGAAAAGCACGAGTCAGTTGGAGAATTTAATGTCATGTCGGCATGTTGGATATAGTAGCTCAATGGTTTAGAGTGGCTAGAAGGTCCATGTTTCAAATCCCAGCTATGGCATTGAAATTTTCAGTCTGGCTCTAACCTTTCATAGTGCGTCCTGTACACGGATAGTGTGAAAGAACAATTAGTTCCCATTAATTGTACCTAATAGTGGTCTGAACTATAAAGCCCGGGCCTTAAAGTACTTACAGCACAGTAAGTCGCCATTAACGTTGTTGTCTCATGTGTTTATGAGAACTCCTAAGTGGTTTATCGGGAAAAACACGAGTTAGTTGGAGAATTTAATGTCATGTGGGCACTTTGGCCATAGTAGCTCAATGGTTTAGAGCAGCTGGACAGAGACCAGGAGATCCGTGGTTCAAATCCCGGCTGTGGCATTGAATTTTTCAGTCTGGCATTATCCTTTCATAGTGCGTCCTACATATCGCTAGTGTAAATGAACAATTAATTCCCATTAATTGACCTAATAGTGGTTAACTATAAAGCCCAGGCCTTAAAGTACTTACAGTGTAGTAGGTCACCATTAAGGTAATTGTCTATGTGTTTATGAGAACTCCTAAGTGGTTTACCGGGAAAATATGAGTCAGTTGGAGAATTTAATGTCATGTTGGCACGTTGGCCATAGTAGCTCAATGGTTTAGAGCGACTGTAAGATCCATATTTCAAATCCGGGCTATGGAATTGAATTTTCAGTCTGGCTCTAACCTTTCATAGTGCATCCTTTAAACGGCTAGTGTGAATGAACAATTAGTTTCCATTAATTGTACCTAATAGTGGTCCGAAATATAAAGCCCGGGCCTTATAGTACTTACAGCATTGTAAGTTGCCATCAAGATAGCTGTCACATGTGTTTATGAGAACTCCTAATGGTTTACCGGGAAAAGCACGAGTCAGTTGGAGAATTTAATGTCATGTTGGCACGTTGGCCACAGTAGCTCAATGGTTTAGAGTGGCTAGAAGATCCATGTTTCAAATCCCAGCTATGGCCTTGAACTTTTCAGTCTGGCTCTACCCGCTCATAGTGCGTTCCACACACTGCTGATAAACTGCTTATTTACCAACAAAAGTGTGTTAGGGCCATGTATAATCTAAAAGCCAGAGAATCTTGCAGGAATACCTTTATGAATAAACAAATAGTCACCATCTACTCTCTGTATGCTTATACAGCTATAATGTTTATTCTGGACAAGTGTAATCCAGTTAAAAACAGTCAGGTACATGAAGATAACACCAGAACCAATATAAATTACTATAGAGATAGTGTAATTAAAACTGTCTCTCAAAAAATGTACATATACTAGGAATTAAGCTTTACAATAAACTGCCATCTGATACTAAATCAATAGCTAGCATCTCAAAACAGCAGTTTAAATGGAAGTTAAAGGCTTTCCTCATAAATAAATGTTTATATAACTTAAATGAATTATGACATTGCAGCTTTAATTATACTTGAAAGTAATAAATTCATTAATCTGATTAAGGGATCATGTGTAGAATTAGTTTCTAATGCTGTAATTGACTCTGTACATTAGATTATAATGTTGTAGAATTGACTATGTACAAGTAGTATTAATGATGAAAAATTGACTATGTCAGAAATTGTAACCAAAGTCTATTAACAATATTTATTTTCTTTTTCTACTTTAGACTTTTGTTGGATCTTGTATCTGTTACAGTTTTTAGTCTTATGTAACTTTTTATATTTATCTTTGCATCTTGAACTGACGTGTCCTATAACATATGTATTATGTTCCAAAAGATGAAATAAATACAGTATAATACGGCTAGTGTGAAAGAATAATTAATTTATATTACTCGTAGACTCATTTATCCGTCTCTTTTAAGTTTATCGAGAAATACATTTGCAGAAATAGTCATATTGCCCATATCCTTGTGGTACTAGGAGAATTATAGAATTTAACAGATATTGCATGTTTGCACTTGACTTTATCTAGAATTGTGGAAGCTAAGAATTCTATTCCTTTTCATGGCCAAGAGAAACATTAACTGCATTTTCATTTGGCAAAATGAATTTTTAAAAGGCTATTCAATAACCAGGTTCAATTAAATCTAAATAATTAATTTCATATAAGTTTATATTTCAAATAAATTCTTTGCTTTAAGGAGATCCATATTTTCTGTTCAGTAGGATTTTTTCTCTATTAAAATTTGACCTTATTTGAATGTTAAAGGTATTCAGAATGAAGAAAATCTTAGTGACTTTTCCTGGAATTTCAAGATATGTATTTAACTTCTCATCAAAGCATTTCAGATATGCAAGCATAATAACAAAAGAGGTTGGGACAATTTAAAAAAAAATAGTCGTTTGGAAACGTTTCCGATATAAAGATTATTGAGGTTTGAAAGGATTTTGTTTCCAACATCATATTGCATTTTTTGATGAGACTGCACTTAATCAAATTTGGCATTATACATTTTGCTTAGGATTTATGTTGTGTAAACGCACCCACACACATACTTGTAAAAATGTTTTATTTTGGATTAAGTATAACTTTATGTGTATGAATTTTGGAGGAGGTATCTGTGACCCGCACTCGGTAGACCTGGGTTCGAATCCCGTGGCCGACCTACCTGAACCATGGGATTTTTCGCGGAATTTCCCGGGATACTAGGTGAAAGCTGTCCCTCCATTTGTTTCCATTTTTACTTCACATCATCTCTCATCGGGTGGTCTCTTTCACGGTGGAAGTGTCGGTGGATGTTTCGGCGGTGCATGGCGGAATGATATGCTCTGAGGGAAACTAATTTCTCCTCCGGTAGTTCGGTTGGCGGTCTCCGTACCTCTGCTGGGACCATTTCAGGACCGCAAGCCAGGGACTTTGGGATTCAGCTGCTGCGCTCGTCGTCCTCCCGCAGTAGGGGTGCGTGTCCGATGTCCTGGCCTGTCGGGTTAAGTCTCTAAGTAAAGTTTAGGGGCCCTGCCCTCTGCACTCTCGTGGGTCCTTGTTTTGTCAGCCTTCTGACTCCTCTTGCTTCATCCTTCCTCCAGGGACGCCCCACATGGGGGCATAGGCACAATGACCCAAGCATAGTGGCCTACGTACCGAGTCCGCTCTGTAGTGAAGTTCTAATTATAATCCAGAGAGGTATTGTGTAGAGGACCTGAGGAAGGACCTGGACAACAGAGAAAGGAGGGTTAAGGTGAGAGGATATAAAGTTGGCCGGACTGGGTAACTAACAGCTACTGATTAGAACTCCCCGGTGGCGGGTCGTGTAACAAGTTTTCTTTCCTCCTGGGGGTTTACACATTTCTGGGACTTGAAGACCTCTCATGATCCAGAAGACAAGAATTTCTAGAGGCAAAAGGCGATCATTGAACGCAAACCTTTTGAACCCTGAAGTAGTTAGCCAGGACGAAACTTAAATTGAAAACAGAAGTAAGTTGAAATGAAGGAATGTGAAATTCGGGGAATGCAGCTTGCCAGCATTCACCTACCGACTTGGGGAAACCTCGCAAAATAATTATTGGTTAGAAGTTGGTCGCAGGGATTGAACACAAAACTTCCCGATTGCAAGTCACAGAGGCTTGCCTGAGCCAGCCCTTTCGATTTGGATTAACGTAATCCTGAAATATTTGAGTTAAACAATCTTATCGAATTATCAGGACAAATGCAGCTTACATAACAAAATTATTCAGGAATAATGTTCAATGCATTCGTTATATTTGCATTTAGAAGTGTTTGAAGATTTACAAAAATGAGCAAGTTGGTTCTTTTAATTTTCTTTTATGGAAGCACTTAATTTGGAGGGATAAAATGTAACTGTGGCTGATTTCCTCTTCGCTACTTGGAATATTTGTTATAAATTGTCTTAGTTGTGGTCATAAGCACATCTACTTGTAGCTTCGGTGCGAGGGAAGTCTTTTATATCCTTCTAGTGCACCAACCTTTATCTAGTTGAGGTAAATCTATGATGCTAGAGCTCTTGAGGTTCTTAGTTTACCAATGCATTGATCAACTCACTCTCCTGTACGCAAGGAACCACCCGGAATGTGATCAAAACTGTGCTTCCCCTATTCGGAGCATTAGTTTTTGTGACCTAGTACCTTATCAAATTAATTTGCAATTCTGTGTGGATCCTTTATGTCCAAAAATGCTAAAAATCCACATGCATAACAGGGAGCATCATCTCCACCCGTTATTTCTTGGCACAGGAAGATTTTCACTGAAATTATGTTGAATACAACAACCATATTTAGAAAACGGGCCCTGTGTGTGCACGTGTTTGCAAATCTTAAAACTTTTCTATTATTATCTCGTCTTATGGAGGACTCTATACTCTCTAGGAGAGAGGATGAGTAATCAGCCCAATGCCTGGTGGGAAATTGAAGTGGTGGTATGGATTGTTGGTGAAACTGATGAAACGAAAGGTGGTAGTGGCGGAAGTGCGGGATGAAGGATAGAGCATACTCAGAAGGTGGGGCAAAACTGGTTTGGTGTCCTTTTGTCCACCATAATTCTTACATGCAGTCCCCAACTAGAAACTTACAAGTTGCATAAATACCATGGGGTTCAGTAAGCGGTGTCTACACTTCATCAGGAAGTAACAGTAAATAAATTGTTTGAGACAAAGAGCTTTAATACTACATTAATATCTGACAACTGTACTAACCGCCCAGAAAGCTTCGCTCAGATAGGCTCACTTAATATAAAAAGTTCTATACAAGTGAACTCATTTGCAATTCAAGACTGAACTGATATCACTTTCTCACTGCAAACGAATGTCCTCGTACAGCAAATTAATATTGAAATAAATACATAAAGAAACTAAATTCTTAATTATAACCTACATAGTACTGTATACCCACGACCAGAAGACTAGAGGGGAATTAAGGGTAGAGGAGGTTGAACTGTTTATCTGCACTGGTAGCGGATCTGTTTACTAATATAACTTTGTCCCCTTGACATGTATCACTCCGCGTGATCACACCTTCCCCCTCATCCTAATTGGCTAATGCTTTCGCGCCATAGGCCATAGGCGGTGCCTTCCTGTCACATTTAAAACTGCAGTAAACGTCATAATTGCCAGGAATTAAACTGAGCAAGTTGAAACTGAATGAGTAAGCAATGAAACTGAAATAAGTTTATAATGAAAAGCCTTCGGCCTTTTCCACTGGAATCTTTTAAAACCAGCACACATACCTTGCAAAAATGCTCGTCTTTCAGTCTTAAAAGTCTCGTCACTCCATACTTGTGTGTTCTTCATTCACCCAAGTCTCGTCAAGGGAGTATAGTTTGCGATTTGTATCCCGGTACAGTCTGATTGTCCTTAAATAACGTCTTCGCCACATAGCAATGTCGCCCCTGGAGTGGTAAGTTTTCCTGTTGTCTCAATTTCATGTCGCGATGTTCCTACGCATCTAACACTCACACCTGTAAGTTCAGAGCATAGCTGTTGTACTTCTCTCACTGACAAAGACGGATTCTATATGCAACACAATTCTTTTTTCGCCGCTTTGTAAAGGTTTTCCCTTGCGATGCTTCAGCGAAAAACTGGCGGTAGACTCTGCCATTATACATATAATAACTACACGCGCAATAAACGATCAATAAAATAATTTAGCTCTCGCATTCGGCACAACACATATTCGAATGGCGATATATGACTAATGCAGTTCAAAACAAGGTCAGTGATAAAAGTCATATAAACAAACACGTCATCACTATTGAAAGCAAAGGAACCTCCTCTTTACTTCGTTTAAGAATTAACATGCATTTCAGATAAATCAACTCTGTTGCGTAATATATTTAATTAAAACAGTTACGAAAATATTAATTTGACAATTCTCTTCCAACATATAAAGATATATCACCATGTTAAATAACGAACTAATTTTTACCGCACAACAGTCTATACTACAATAGCAGCCAATGAGAGGCGATAAGGTCACGTGACTGTTTAGAGATACGGGGCAAGCTTATGTGAAACAAGGATTAGGAAATGAGTGTATGAGAGTGCATATGAGTCACCCAGACTGCCCAATCTAATGTTTCTTGCAATAAACGCAGCGATAGGTATAATGTATAGGCGAGTTATGTGACAAAACTTGTCTATTTTAAACGAGCTTTCCATCTTTGTCATACTTGGAAGTGGGACAGGAATTCTATTCGTAATTAATTTCTCTCCATCTTAATCAGCCACACATTCAGGCGCCATTTGGTGTCGGATTTCTATGTTGGAGAAGGGATGCACGTTGACTGTTTCGAAGACCCACGTAGAGAAGCCAGATATAACAGGGTTGCTTCGTTGTTGTTTGAGTTGTTTCTTGATGATTGTGTTTGATTAAATAAGAGTCATGAGACATCTGTTTTTCAGGCGTGGTTCGGAATAAAGTTTCGGAGAAGTCAAATGTTGTAACTATTTAATTGTATTATTTGGATTACATTTTACTTGAACTTCCTTTCCCGGTCACTTGTAGGTTACTTCCAACATATTGTTGCATACCAGGGTTGTAAGGGGGGTTGAAAGACTTGCAAACCTAATCTACAACTGGGGGTGTAGCTATTGAGATGGTAGAATAAAGCAAATATCTAAGTCAAACTAAACTGAATAACTCTCCTTTGATGAAGCCTAGCATTTATACAGGGCACGCCCTGAATCTGGAACATTTCAGGGGCGCTTTGGTACTATTTAATGACATAATTACTTGATATAACTTTTACCTTTGGCGATGTGTTGTTCGTATGGCTGGGCTGTCGAAAGATGTATGATCTGCTAAGACCGGCTGGCTATCGTATTCGTAGTAGCACTTTTAAATAAACTTTTGTTGATTCTCACAGAGACCAGCATTAAGTCTCGTCTGACATTCCTGCGACGTTTCTTCCCCGAGGGCTAACTCAACCAGGCTTAAATAGGGATCCTACCAAAAAGTCAATTCAGCGATTCCCACACTAACTGTTAATTTTGCACCATACCGTTTACATCATTGAGAGAATGTTTAAACCTGTACTAACCTACGTAACAATTATTTCTTTTGATCAACAAAACAAGTGTAGGTCACCTGTGAATTATTTCCTTAAGCCAACAGTCCAAAGTCCATGTTTTGCCAGTCAGCAGAATTTACGCTTGACATACCGTTGTGTCAGCCTCAATACATGTTGCAGAATAATGATTACCGAAATTTCCAAATCTAGCTCAGCCTATACATGCAACAATATCGATAAATTCTTACTTTGTTATATTTAAACAGTTCCAAGCTCTTGATCCTGCTCCACTATTCATCACACTCACGATTACAAAACGTCTCTACCAAGATTATTGATTTTTCGTAACTATCGTTACTTCTATCTTAATTTTGTGATTGGCCGATTTAAATCCACGTCACAACATTACGTCATACAATTATTACTACGGCCAGTCACAAAGTTACATATATGTTTACTTATTTAAATTACTAAATAGATTTACATAATCACTATTTTATAAATTTATAAACTTTTCTAAATATAACTCGAAACTACTGTTACAGAAGGCTAGCATAAGCACCGTTGGGACAGCAAAAGTGATTAAGTTACACATTCCTCGAGCTTGCCTTCTTGTCCTTAAAACAGTAGTACAAAGATCTTCAAATGTTAATCTCGGAACTTGTCATAGACGCTTTCATTTTGCTAATGTTTCATTTTTTGAGTTATTTGTATACCACACACACATATTTGCACGACCCTCTTTCTAGAAGAACGAATTCAGAGAGTCTCAGTACAATACCTGCCTTTAATATTCATAAAATCAGTGCTAAAGACAAAGAAAATACAATTTTTATTTCTTTAATTTTTGTATTAAAATATTGAATTTAACCTGGAAATTTAGATTATTTGTTTGAAAACATTGATTAAATACTCAAACTTTTATTAAAACAAAATATAAATTTCGTGGCACTCCAAGTGGAATTTTTGAAGTGCAATTTTTACTTTGTCTTACAATTTGTAAAAATATTTTATGGAAGATGTATAAAATAAACGATAATGGATGGCAAAAGTGTTTGAGTGTACTACTTAAGATTTTTAAATAAATGTTTAACTGTAAGACCTCTGTGAAGGACGAGGCACCATGTATATGCAAACAAGGATTAAGTGGGAGGAACAAGAAAATGAATGTCACAAAGTAAGCAAAAAGAAATTACAGTTATGGGATTCATAACAGATGTAGTTGGAGAGAGCACAAGAAGGGAATCTTTTTGTTGATGTTTCAGATGGAGGGGAGGAGGAAGCGTTAATTTTATTATGTGTTTCTAATTAGGTAGTAAGTTGCCACAAGCAGAAGGGAATATCTTGTTTATACACCACGGGGGTTAGAAGCTCGCTACTGGCATCTGTCTTTTTCTTACGTCACTGCCATCTGACGCATTTCCACCTAATTACAACAAAGCAGCAGCAATGCACTTAAGCATATTGAGCTCTTGCTGCTCGTTCTGGCATGATGCTCAAAACCTGATATGCTGGTACCATGTAGTGTTGGTTTTCTGAAGGTGTAGTGGGATCAATTAATCCCAAGTTAGCGTTTCCATCCCTCGCTTTGAACTTGAAATGTCTCGTTGCCAGTTCTGAGAAGCGTGTCGTCTTATTGCTACAACTGGAATCCAATAAACGCTTATTAAAGCATATTTAATCAAGTACAACGCACTTGCCTTAAGAGTGCTTTTAATCTTTGTAGAATTTGTACTTTCTTCGGGGACTTTTACCAATCTCGCTTAAAACAATCATGGGACACATTTACGTAAATGAATTTCTCTATCACGTAGCTAAATAGTAAGTAGAAACGGTATTGCATTTCACACGAACATTTTATACGGAGTTTGTACTGTTCGCCAACGCAAAAAAGGTCCCTGAGAGGAATGTGCCACCCTTACACAGTATGATAAGGAAGTGAATGTGAGTGACAGAAAACGCATGCTCCTCTACGACCGCAGCTTTTCAGTATGCATTGGTGGAAAGCTTTCAACCCCACGTAATATTACCGCAGGTGTCCCACAGGATTCTATCTTGGAACCGACTCTTTTTAATATATACGTTTCTGATATTCCTGACTTAACTCCGACTTCTTTAGCTCTTTACGCTGATGACACAGTACTATATTATTCTAATGTTAATCTCCAACACGCACAACAAGTAGTACAGCTCTCTTTAGATCGCCTAACTCAATGGTTCAGCACTTGGCGGATCTCATTGAACCCTCAGAAAACCGAAGCTAAAATCTTCACTCTTCGCCGATATACTGCGCTTACTCCGTTGTGTCTCTATAGGAACAATGTCCCTTGGCTCCCCACTACAACTTCCGTTAAATACCTTGGAGTGCTTTTGGACTCTCGACTGACTTGGCTTGCTCATATCGATCGTCTTATATCACTGGCCTCCGGGCGACTTTCAAAACTCTCACCTCTGTTGCACCGCGGTTCCAGCCTCGGCCTACAGTCTTCATTGTTACTCTAAAAATCACTCGTTCGTCCGCTTATTACATATGCCTATCAAGTGTGGGGGGGGGGGGCGTCGTCTTCAGATCATACAGAATCGCTTCATGCGCATCGCCACCAACGCTCCATGGTTCATCCGTAATCAGCAGCTCTATCACGAACTAGGACTACTACCTCTTCACGACTACATTCGCAGGATCGCTCGTCGTTTCTTTTCCACGCCGCAAGAAGTTCCAGGAGCTGTGCATTATAACATCGGCGTCCGCACGCGCCAGCCCTCATGCTTGAAGAGGAGACTACCACAGGACCTGCTTCTAAGTGATACATCTGATTCGAGTGATTCTAGTGCTTGATATCTATCTTACATCTTCAATATTGACATAATTTCTCAGAGAGTATTATTGGAGTTCTAACTTTATATAGTTAGGGGGTGGCCTGTTAGCCTACCCCTGAGTGTTATTGTTCTTATTGTACTGTTACCTTCTTTTCACTCTGATCTGTAAAGCATTGTACTGCTGATCGATCAATTAAGAAAATTAAAAAAAAAAAAAGAAAACGGATGCTACAGAAGGAGTAGAACTGTTAAAAACATGCGCCCTATTCACTATTTACACTAAAACCGAGAAGGCTTATCCATAACAGTAGATGGTGTCAAAAGGTTATTGAATGGTCTGTAACTGAACTGACCTTAGTGTCAGTAGAGACAAGGTGTTGGGACCTTCTCCAATCCCTCTGTCTCACTCAACGTGGACTCTCTGCTGCTGCTGCAAAAGTACCCTTATATCCGCGTGCCCATTCCTGTATGGAAAATTTACTATTGGATATTATTAATTCAGTGGTTATTAACAGTTGTGTATTATTCAATAGGAACAACTATGGCAATAGTATATATTTGTACAAACTTATCACGGAAAAGTCCTTGAAATATGTATAAAATGCTATAAACTACCATACTAACTGGTTTCCAGTAAATATAGCCGTAGTTAGTTAGGAATATTTCCTAGTTTTCGGTGTAAGTAACAATGCAATTTCCTAAAATCTGTTTTGACGCTTAACGGAGGCAATAAGGGTTATTGACCTTCCCTTTGTGTAGGGAGAGAGAAAGAATTTGTCGTTTCTCTGGAGCAGAGGTGTTTACCACAAAAAGTGAAGACATAACTTTCATAAGTGCACACGTTATATCAACCAAGTTTCGAAAACATTCAACAAAAGCTTCATAACTTTTTTAAATTTACTATTTGGCTGATCAGCATTATTGCTATACAAACCATTGATAAATTAGTAAGTACTAGATACAAATTAACAACTCAGGAATTACTGTCTTCTAACATATACAAGAGGTGATAAATGTATAATATAAACAGAAAAAATTGTGGAAATGTAAGATATATAAGACTTCCAGGTTAATTTAGTGTCAAGCATTACCACTAACTATTTGACTGGTATTTCTGGACCTTCATAACTTCTGAAAAGGATGTGCCAATATTATAATTTTTGTAACACGAACTTTGGCTCATCTTTGTTTTACCGTTCAGTAATTTTAGTTACCATTGCAACTTTGTTATAACATTTATAATGAATTTTTTATACTTGTGCAGTTATGAAACTCATCTGGGTGTACAAATGCATTGAAAGGGATGTATTTTAATGCATAGAGGAATTACCTCTAAAGATGTAAGGAATGGTGAAAATATTTTATAGTACTCATACGTGTGTTGAACCACGTTTTATTTGTAGCATAATAATATAAATAGATATTGCATTCATTCAGTCATCCTAATCTGAATTCCACACCTCACTTTCTGATTCTTCCCCGTTAGATATCTGTTCTTTGCTATATTTATCACACAGAGTTTGAAAATACGATGGTTTTACAGGAAGAACAGAAGCAAGATACTTTAAAACGTCCTTGGCTTTCGCAGCTTTCAGAGGAATTTCTTTATCGTAAGCTTTCTTCAGTATGGTTTCAGCAAACTTTGTGTTTCCTTTGTTTAGCAATGTCTCTGTCCTTAAACCACTAGAGTTCCTGCTGGCAATAACAATGTTTGATCTATATTCAATAATTTTTATTTAGTGACTTTCCACTTCTCTTGCTTTTTGGCCACTGGCATAGCTTCCTTCACCTTGCTGAAAGTTATCTTATAGTCCTTGATCATAGACAGCTGAACATCACATACTTTAATGTTCTTGGATGAGTCCTTTATTATGCTTATGTGCAGTATTTCTGACTTAGTTGCAAATCAACACAAGTCGCTGGACAAGAGCTCAGTGAGACGACTACAACCATATATGTAAAACTCATATAGTGCCAGAAAGTGGACTTGTGCACTTATGAAAGTAAAGTCTTCAGGTGTTTTGGATGCCGTTGTAATATTCAAGTTCCAAGAAGAAACAAATTAAACCAAAGGTGAAAAAATAGCCAATGGGCAAATAGAAGTACTGATTTTGGTTGGGAAATCCTGTGGTTGCAGATAAGTACGTGTTGGAGTGAAATTGGAGGCAATCTATTAAAAGTTTCAATTTGTTTTTCTTTAATTTTTTTATTTGTTCCATTTAGGGCGAAGAACTGACGCAGTGGTAATGGACTTTTCTAAATCTTTTGATGTAGTGCCACATAGCTTACTTATTTGTAAGCTAGCTAATACAGGAATTGACAAACGCGTAGTATTATGGGTTAAACATTTTTTGAAAGGGAGAACACAAAAAGTTAAAGTAGGTAAAGCGCTATCCGATAGGGGAACCGTAAGTTCGGGTGTGCCGCAAGGCTCAGTACTAGGATCTATACTGTTTCTCGTTTTTGTTCATGACATTGCTGTTAATATTAGCTGCCAGATAAGGTTGTTTGTAGACGATTGTATCATTTATAATAAAAATCGGAATACAGTGCATGAAACCTCTCTTCAGGAAGATTTAAATGAAATCTGTAATTGGGCTGCGGCTAACAAAATGTCAATTAAAGCCAAGAAAAGTAAGCCCATTGCTTTTAGTAGAACTAAGGGCAAAATTATTACTAACTATCACATGGGAGGTGTGCAAATTCCACAAGTGGAGAGCTGCAAATACTTGGGAGTGTACCTGGCAAGTAATGCTGGATGGGACGAACAAGTAAATTCCACATCTAGGAATGCGTGGAAGGCATTACATTTCCTAATGAGAATATTGAAAAGGGGGAGCGCTAGGTCCAGGGAAATTGCCTACAAGGCCTTAGTGCGGCCGGTTATGGAATATGGAGTAGCATGCTGGGACCCGTATAGAGCTAACCAAATCGATCCATTAGAAAAAATACAGAAGAGGGCAATAAAATTCATAAAAAGAGGCAAGTATTTTGAGCCTATAAAAGGAGATGAGACTAAATGGGAGGAATTAAGAATTAGGCGTAAAAAACATAGGTTGCTAGCATTATTCAAAGCTAATGCTGGTGTAAAGGCATGGGTGGACGTTAGTGTAAGGTTATATAATCCGGATTATTATGGACGAAACGATTATAGGTATAAAATTAAGGTTAGAAGATACAGAACCGACGTAGGAAAATTTTCTTTTGTTAATAGAACCATTGAAGAATGGAATGAACTGCCTGTAGCAGTCTTTCAGGGCTGTCGCTGACGAAATTTAGAAAAAATCTAGATGGTTTATAGTTTAACTTTTAAATTATAATGGTATATAATATGTAAATAGAGAAGTAATTAGATATGTTTTAAGTGACTAAAGTTAAAATAATATCATGCTTGTATTGTTTATTGTGTTATTGTTGTGAATCTAGTATTTGTAATTTGATCTGTATTCTTAACTCTGCCACCGAGTAGTACCGAATTGCAGTTAATAAATAAATACATACATGCATGCATACATACTTACTGGGGGTCATATGGTCATATGGTCATATCGTCATATTCTTTGGAACACGTTGAAGGTGTTAACTCGTAAACGTTAGATTTTATTCATTAGATCACGCACACATTCACACTCTCATTCATACTTCCAGACTCTGGGTAAGAGGAGGAACTATCTTGGAGGGAGAAAAATCCCCACCTCACCGCCGGGAATTGACCTCAAGACCCATAGCACGGCAGGCAGGTGCTCTACCGACTGAGCTACGGGGCCAGCCTTTTTCTTTAATTTATATTCCCACTTTTTGTCATATCAACAGCTTTTTTTTTTTTTGATCAATTGTATTCCTGCAAACAATTGATATTTTTTGCCTTAATGGTTGTGTTAATCATTAGCATATTTATGATAACTTTAAATTTACATACACAACCAGATTATGTTTAATAGTTCTAGAATCTAGGGAGGACAGAGAATAAAATAAGGTGTGAGTGAAATGCTAAGCGCAGAATGCCTTTGCAGCTGCCGCTAAGTACATTCAGTTTTCATTCTATGATTTGCTAAGCCATAAAAGTTACTTTCCCTTTAGTTTTCAGAATTGACGTAGGTATACAGATTGTTTCGAAATGACTCCGAACGATTTTAGCCGTTACGTAGTTAATAACTTAACCAGTCCAAATTTCGATGTCGCAGCTTCGAAGTTCTCTTAGGTATAATTTTATACAGTATTAAATATTACACTATTTAGTGATTAGGCATGCACCGGCCACGAAAACAAAAGCATTTCTTCCTGCTGTTTATTAGTGACCCCAGTCTCGGTTACAGGTAATGGGGCAAAGGAAGGTTACTTGTGAAAAAGTCGACTAATAACTCGGAAAGTTGAAGGTTGCTCATTTTTCTATGATATTAATTGTACAGTACTTTCAACCAGTTACTGTTAAAACAAGTTTTCTTTTCGTTGCAAATGCTTTATTTAGCGTTATAAAACACTGTGAACTGAAATGCTTGTCTCACTGTGCGTCGTGGCTCAGTGGTTAGACCGCTTGACTCTCACCAAGGCGGCCCGAGATTTGTGATGGACAACACGGCGCTGAGGCGTGTTTTCTCCGGAACATCCGGTTTTCCCCGCCATCTCATTCCACCGGTGCTCCATCTTCATCTCATGTATCATCAGTGTCATCTCCTGCGGTGCCGTATGTAGTAAAAGCGGGCGTTAAACACTGCACATTTCCCAACTTGTCTCACTGCATAAGGTATTTTTTTCTGGTTAACTTTATTTACAGTTTTATATTATTCCCTGTTCTTTGAATCATTTAATACTTCCATCCTCAATTTCACTCACATTAACTTCCCTCCAAAAGGTGTAAGTTAAATGCGTACACCAGCTTATTTGCCGTCATCGACTGCTACACCGGAATGTTGGAACACGTTTAACACCCACAAACAAGTAACTAAAGAATAGCTCCTTTATTGCGGTTTCATAAGCCAAGAAAATTCTTAGTAGTAGCAAGCTCCGCGGAGCCTGCCGGTATGGTTACAAACAGCTACAGCAGGCGGCACCGTGTGTAACCTACCTGCAAACTTTGATACCGTGAAGCACGGGGCATTTTTCCTGTAACTGCCTAATCCACACTCGATCTGGAGCGTTTTTATGTGGCTCTATTGACGGTAAAAGCTATCTATATGTATCACAAAGAAACTGTGCAAATGCTTCTATATTGTCGCGGTGACGAGCAATAAATATTCGGCACGGAGAGATATCAGACGGATAGTGTATCACGGAGATAAAGAGTCTGCATAAGCAGATAAACATAGAGCGGAGATAAAAGGCATGCCAAAACCGGTAGTGAGGTAAATGGAACATTCTAGTGAAATCTTGATTGTCTTACAGAACATTCGATTTCTTGTTTGTTACAGAATATTCCGGAAATATATATTAATGTGAGTAGAGGTATTTAAGGAAGCGGTGACTTGCCAAGCGACAGTCACAAACAGAGCAGTAGTCGTAAAGAGTTGTAATCAGAACTGAATTGTGTGAAACCTTTTGTTGTGGTCAACGACCTTGGAAGATTGTGATTGTGTATGTGACGTAATGCTGCCACTGTAAGTGTATTTCTACGGAAATAAAGAACATCTTGAGTTTCTGCGACTTGGACGTTTAATTATACGAACCCACAAAGTCACAATATATTCGTTCGGTTTCGTTTCGAACCCGCCTCGGTAGCGTAGATGGTAGCGTGCCTGCCTCATGTGCAAGAAGTGTCGTGTTCGAATCTCGGTCAGGGTAGGTTCCCTGGATAAGGTTTCTTCCGAAGTTTTCCCTTATCCTAAAAGATGAATGTAGGGTAACTCTAAGCTCCAAGGACCTCGGACTCATTTGAGCATCATTTCACCCATTTCATTCATCGTCCGATTGACTTAACGTTGGAGGACGTACATTTACAAAGAAGAAGAAGAAGAAAAAGAAGAAGAAGAAGAAGCAGAAGAAGAAGAGGAGGAGGAGGAGTAGGAGGAGTAGGAGGAGGAGGAGGAGGAGGAGGAGTAGGAGGAGGAGTAGGAGGAGGAGGAGGAGGAGGAGGAGGAGGAGGAGGAGGAGGAGGAGGAGGAGGAGGAGGAGGAGGAGGAGGAGGAGGAGGAGGAGGAGGAGGAGGAGGAGGAGGAGGAGGAGGAGGAGGAGGAGGAGGAGGAGGAGGAGGAGGAGGAGGAGGAGGAGGAGGAGGAGGAGGAGGAGGAGGAGGAGGAGGAGGAGGAGGAGGAGGAGGAGGAGGAGGAGGAGGAGGAGGAGGAGGAGGAGGAGGAGGAGGAGGAGGAGGAGGAGGAGGAGGAGGAGGAGGAGGAGGAGGAGGAGGAGGAGGAGGAGGAGGAGGAGGAGGAGGAGGAGGAGGAGGAGGAGGAGGAGGAGGAGGAGGAGGAGGAGGAGGAGGTGGTGGAAAAGGTGTCGTTTCGAAACACTCTATATGTTTGCAGCCCTGCGATTACTAAATGGCTTCATGTATACTGAAACCTGGAACTATTGGACATCTTTTTGCCTTATTCAGCGGAAAACCTAATTGCCTTTGATGCTCTTTTCTAATAACTCATTGCTTATGTCCTTACAAAATTGGCAGTTGTGGTACTTACGTTATGTATTGACTTTCTATTGTTTCTATTAATTACAATTATTTATTTTCGATTTCTTTATCATTTACCAATTTATTAAGCTATTAATTTTATCAGACAACTCTCGTATCAGAATTCTTTGTCACAGCATCGCCAAGTGTCTTTCGAACTCTCATTCTGGCGAAGGAACCGCAGAAACGTATTTGTCATTTGTCATTTGCGTTATCAAAGTTTATTCTGACGCGAATGGAAGGAGAGAGAGACCTGCAGCAGGAAACTTGATTAACAGAGAATGAGGAAGAAAAATGGAGCAGAACTCCGAGGGAGAGAGAGAGAGAGAGAGAGAGAGAGAGAGAGAGAGAGAGAGAGAGAGAGAGAGAGAGAGAGAGAGAGAGAGAGAGATTCATTCACTGCAGCGCTCTCTAGTCTCGTCAAACGGAATGTCCGTGTGAAGGGGAAATTCTCAGCGCCAAAGTAGTCTTCGGTGGCGATAGGATTAAGTGGAGCACGGGTTATCAAGGGCTTAACACCCTTTGACAGGACAGAACCTTGCTGATTGATATCGACTACTGCGTTCCAAGCCTCAACTACGTCACTCACCATTAGTTCCCGCACCACAGTCCAGAAAAAGCTTCCGACATTACATAATCTCTACCGGACATAATTGTTTTAGGGGCAGCTTTAGATTTCTTTGTTAATATCTACATCATTTCTTATTAGTGACATTGTCTTCTTACTCAGGACAAACTTCAGAAAATGCAAGTAATATTGCAAACCAAACCATATTCCTTGAACATTTTGTAATACCCATAATGCAAACATAAATCCTGATTTACAACTTTTTGTTGTTGTTTTTGTTGTTGGTGTTGGTGGTGGTGGCTGTGGCGGTGGCGGAGGTTTTGCAATTTTATGTCCTCCAGCGTTAACTCATATCGGACGGTGAATGAGATGGGTGAAATGATGCTCAAATGTCTCCAGGGTCCATGGAGCTCAGAGCTACCTGACATTCGTCTTTAAGCATACCTAAGGGAAAACCCCGAAGAAATCTTATCCATGTAGCTCACCCTGGTGGTGGTAGTGGTGGTGGCGGCGGCAGGGGGGTGGCGGCGGTGGCGGGGGGCGGTGGCGGCGGGGCGGTGGCGGTGGCGGCAGTGGTGGTGGTGGTGAACATGCTTGCTGTAAGTTCTGTATCGGTTAAAAGTGCAATTTTAGTCACCTATTGCCCGCCTCGGTAGACTAGATGGTAGCGTGTCTGCCTCACGTTCAAGAGGTCCTATGTTCGAATTTCAGTCAGGGTGAGTTACCTGGATAAGGTTTTTTCCGGAGTTTTCCCTTATCCAGAAATACGAATGTCGGTTAACTCTTAGCTCTATGAAGCATGGGCTCATTTGAGCCTCATTTCACCCATTCCATTCATCGTTCGATATGACTTAACGTTGGGGGACGTAAATTACAAAAAAACAACTATTTCTATTAATGCTTACTATAACATTCTGGTTACAATTTGGACTGCTACTTAATCACCCAAGAAGCAACCACAGGTGCTGGCTTTACTTCATTTTATTAAGTGATATTTAAAGCGTCAGGGCATTTAAAATGTTTGGTTTTTGTCACAATGAGTAATGCTATTCATAGATTTTTTTATTTCTACCTCTTTCGCTGTTTAGAACCTGTTCCTAAAATTATTTTGTAATTATTTTTTAATTTTAGTTAGTATAGTTCTTTCTTGAGCTATCCTCCAAATGGAATGATTAAATTCAAAAGAATAAGTAGAGGGAGTTCATTTATTTAGGAAATTATTCTACATTATTACTTCTGCAATTACAAAAATTAAATTTCAAAAATGTTTACGCAAGCCACTCTATTATTGGCGGTACATTTTAAAATACTGTAGAGTATTTATAACACTCAGAAAGATGTAAACGATATCAGTATTCATTCTGCTGCATTTAAAATATCTGTTAAAGCTAGGAAATCCTACGCCGTGGTGTAGTGGACTAAGGCATCATGCTTTAGTTCCCTGCCGTGGAATGAGGCCCGAAGTCGATCCCCCCCCCCCCCGTGGGGAGCGGATTTTAGGTCCCGGGTATAGAACCGGTGCCCACTCAGCATCCTGAGGAAATTTAGGAACTTACGATAGGTTGCCGGCCCTGGTTAAGAAAGTCAGCTTTCCGACTGGGGGATGCTGAGATACTGACCACATCTCCTCTCCGTATCGGTTGGATAATCACCCACCTCTACCTTGCATATGTGGGCGTGAGGCCGGCAGTCGGATTGACAGGTCCTGGCCCTATATGGGCTTTCGCGCCATGGATTATTATTTTATTTTCATTAAAACTAGAAAGTTCATATAGCAAATCTAACAGAAAAATCTTTATAACTCTTACATAATTTGGGAACAAATTCTGCATTGAAAAACTGCAAATTTTTTGGAATGTGCTTAAAAAGTAACGCTCGATGTCACGAATAAGTAAATTCTGCATCTATATAGCGTGAAAAACATTTCATTTTTAAAATGACGATATTGAAAATGCGGAGCCAATGTCTTTGGTAATTGATTAAAAAGTTTATTCGGCCGGATAATGATATGGAGTTGCGCAGGTCTAATCAAATTCATTTGCTAGAAACAAAGGTCTATAAAATTATAGAAAGCGATAAACATTTTACACCAACAAAAGGGGAAGAGACTAAAGGGTTGCATTTACAAGTTCATCGGCATATATTATGCACAGTACCCAAAGCTAATGCTGCTTAAATGTATAAGTGAACGTTAAAGATTGCAGCGCTCTTCATACGTTTACGAAAGCAAGGATAGAAAACATTTTCTTTATTTGGAGAACCTTTTTTTAACTCCAATGGTCATATCGGTGGCCGTTCTCCTTGGAACATATCGAAGGTGTTAACTCGTATTCGTTGGGTTTCAATCATTAGGTCACGCATACATTCACACTCTCTTTATACTTCCAGACTCTGGGGAAGATGGAGAATTATCTTAGTCACCTTCAACTCATACGAAAGTCGCTTGCAGAAGAAAATTAATTGCAGATAATACCCCCCTCCCTTGTTTGTATGTTGCTATAGCAAGCAAATAACTTATCTCCTACTGGTCCACTTCACCCATTGCGTAATTGCATACTTAAAACAACAAATAAAAAGAATATTGCATAATATTTCAAATACATTGAACCATCTCGTGACCAACCCGGGAAACCAACCCCGGACCCCTCGCACGGCAGGCAGGTGTTGTACCGACTGATCTACGGAGCCAGTCTAGAAACATTGAAGAAAGTAATTAATTAATTTAGTCTCCATGGTGCTTGTAAATGATTGTTAAAAGGTATTAGCTAGTATATATTTATTATAGAGGTTACTTTGGTGTAAGTGTTAAATTTTATGTACCTGTTTAAATATTAGTAGTAACCTTACCAACTAGACGGGTAATAAGTGAATGTAAATAGGAAAGTAATTAACCATTAGAACATTTTTAACTCTGTATTACAAAACCACAAATTTTCAAGTTACAATAATCTGATTCGTAGGTAGAACGGTTCAATTTGTATTCTTAATTATTGTTCATTGATATGATTGATGGACTGATGGTGTTCTAGAAGCCCCGCGTTGTGGCGTTCATTTTGCAACGGTTTTAATATTTGGTGGCAAAATGAATGGATGATGTTGGGATGATTTGTTTCTCACCTTTGTGAAGATCTTGCAGTTTCATCCTGTAAATTCCTTGGCAGCTCTGGACGAAAAATCTTACTTCTGGGCGTGGTCGCGGAGAATAGGAAGTTGATATTGCTATTGATGGAGAATGAACAATAATTCTTCTGTTTAAATAATGTGAATTTTATTCCAGCTAAACAATTTTAAACTCTGATACAATGTTGAATTATGTAGATGCTGTCTTTTAACAAACGATGGTTGTTGCATCGATGAACTATTTCTCGTAGACATGCATTCTATGCATTCACACAGAATTGTGCCCGCCTCGGTAGCGTGGATGGTAGCATGTCTGTCTCACGTTCAAGAGGTCCCGAGTTCGAATCTCGGTCAGGGTGAGTTAACTGAATAAGGTTTAATCCAGGGTTTTCCATTATCCTGAAACATGAATGTCGGGTAACTATAAGCTCTATGGACCACGGGCTCATTTGAAGATAATTTCACCATTTCCATTCATCGTCCGATATGACTTAATGTTGGATGACGTAAATTACAAAAAAAGGGAAAAACCACAGAATTGTTTCTCTACACTCTCGTAACGACACAAATACACGTATTACTCCTACGAAAGTCGCTTGCAGAAGAAAATTAAACGCAGATGATCTCCTGGTCCCTAGTTTCTACGTTGCTATAGCAACGAAATAACGTATCACCTACAGGTCCACGTCAGCCATTGCGTAATTAAATTCTTACAACAACCAATAAGAACAATATTGCATAATATTTCACACACATTCAATCATCTCGTAACCCACATAATTCTACAATTCATTTCCGAACAAATTACTCTTTTTAAAACAATTCCAAGTAATATAAATTAATTGCTCTTTCACACTGGCCGTGTGTAGGACGCACTACGAAACGGTAGAGTCAGACTGAAAAATTCAATGCTATAGCCGGGATTTGAACCACGGATTTTCTGTTTGCCGTACAGGCGCTCTAACCCTTGAGCTACTATGGCCAACGTGCCGATATGACATTAAGTTCTCCACCTGACTCGTATTTTTTCCGGTAAATCACTAGGAGTTCTCATAAACACATGAGACAACTACCTTAATGGCGACTTACTATGCTGTAAGCACTTTAAGGCCCGGGCTACTTACAGTATAGTAAGCCGCCATTAAGGTAGTTGTCTCATGTGTTTATGAGAACTCTTAGTGGTTTAGCGGGAAAATACGAGCCAGTTGGAGAATTTAATGTCATGTCGGCACATTGGCCATAGTAGCTCAAGGGTTAGAGCGGTTGGACGGCAACCAGAAAATCCCTGGTTCATATCCCGGCTATGGCATTGAAATTTTAAGTCTGACCCTACCGTTTCATAATTCCAACTAAATTTTTAAACTTTAGAAACATGAAATAACTGCCAAATATTGATTAATGCATTTATTGTTTGTAGACCTATATATGCTTTACATTTAATTTTACAGTGCATGCCGTGCCTTTGCAGTACACGAAAACACATGCGTACATGTCATATTATCATTCCGCGTGCCTTACCAGGTTGGATTTTCGTGTCGTGCTGGTTTTGAAATACGGAACGCGGTATGAAGAAGACCTTAGAATCATTGTGTGGCAGAATCCAGCAAGAGATGAAACGACACCGAACCCTACAAAATGCCAGGCTTTTTCGCCCAATTAATGTGACAGAGAGACAGCCGGGGAGGAAGTGAAAGGAGGGAAATAAATATGGGTTCCAAAGCTGCGTATTGTACTTGCAGAACAGAATCTGACTAGGTTCTATCACTCGCATATCAACATGTCGAACGCAAATCCCGATCATGTAATCCCTCCAGCGAGCTCTAACGTTCTTTTATTTCTCAAGGGAGCAAGAAGCTCTTATATCACATATTAAATACTACTTAACTGGAATATTGACCAGAATTTTTACTTATATGAACGATTTTTACTTTCCAGTAGAGTATCAAGAGAAGTTAATATATTCTACCAAATGATTCGCTTCAAAAGTTTCAGGAAAATAAAGGTTTTTAGGTTCCGTGAACACAAAAGGTATTTTAAGAAACAATCTTTTGTATAGATAGACTGAAGTATTCATCATCATGACTGGGATTTGAACCACGGTTATCTTCTTCTCCGTCCGGTCGCTCTTAAACTTTGAGCTACCATGACCAACGTGCCGTCATGACAATAAATTTTCCAACTAACTCACTTGTTTCCCAGTTACCCACTAGGGGCTCTCATATACAATGAAATACACACCTTTCTGATGCGACTTACAAGCTCTGTAAGTACAGTCCCAGGCTTTATAGTTACCACTACTTAGTTATTTTTTGGAACTTTAATCGTTCTTCTCCGCTAGCCGTGTGTTGGCTAGCATTTGAATAGATAGACCGAAAAACTCAATGAAATGGCCAGGATTTGAACCACGGATATCTCGCTCTCAGTCCAGCCTACTCTATTGTTACCCAATCGGCAAACTTGCGGTCGAGGCCGCGCCGTGACTCAGTGGTTAGACCGCTTGGCTCTCACCAAGGCGGCCCGGGTTCGATCCCATGCGACCGCAAAGTGAGATTTCTGATGGACAGCACGGCGTTGGGGCGGGTTTTCTCCGGGACCTCCAGTTTCCCCCGCCATCTCATTCCACCGGTGCTCCATCTTCATCTCATGTATCATCAGTGTCACCGCCTGCGGTGCCGTATGTAGTAAATGCGGGCGTTAAACACTACACACACACCAAACTTGCGGTTGGCTACGCGAGGGTATGGCCGGCGGAGGGGCCGTGTGGCATCGGTACCGCACCCTCGCCGGTCAGCTGCCGCCTGCAGAGGCGTGACAGAGTGGAGGGAGGGGAAACCACGGGGGTGGCTGAATCTTCGTTTCCCCCTCTTCCTGCCGCCTGAAAGGACGCGAAATCTCCGGAATTTTTTCCCCTCCATGGTAAAGAATTCTCTAGAAACATTTAGCTACCTATAAATAGAGGGACGATGCAACCGAGAGTTCAGTTCAGTTCTTGGCAAGTAGCGTGAGGAGCGCCGTGCTAGTGAACGGACTGGAAGACTGTGTACGTGTATCAGAGGAGTTGTACGTAATTGTGAGTGTAGAGTGAACCTGTGACAGACGAACTGGCGAAGTGTAATTATGTGCGCTACGTAATTCTGTGTAATCGACAAGTGTTCCAACTGTAATTCGGTGGAAATAAAGAACATTTTGAGTTTGTGCAATTGGACTTTAAATTTCACGAACGCACAAAGTCACACTATCTATTCAAATCTTAGCCTACAAACGGCTAGTGTGGCAGAACGATTATATTTCCAACAAACAACATAATAGTAGTAACTACAAATCCTGGGACTTAGGTACTTACAGTGTTGGTAGGGCAGACGCGCCCAGTATACCGTACACCTAAGGTTTTTTCAAAATTTAAGAAGATGCAATGGAGAACAAGTAGCGCGTTACTATTATAATGAAATTAATAAAATACAGAAACAGCATTAGTAATGACCATTCATGACCGCGTGTCATGTTGACGTTTAATAAACAAAGTAAGTATTAGTGGTAACTGCGCATCTCAAAACGTGCTTCCCACTACCGGACAGACGTAAATAAATACATATTGTTGTGGACCAGGATTGTAAGGGGGGTGAAAGACTTACAAACCTAATCTGCAACTGGGGCTGTAGCTACTGAAAGGGTAGAGCGAAAGACACATCTAAGACAAACTGAACTGAATAACTATATTTCAAAGATGCCTAGTGTTTCAACAGGGCACTCCTTGGATCGGGATGAGATCAGGGGCGCTTTGGTAACATTTAAATACATAATCACATAATGCAACTTTATCTTTGGCGATGTGTTGCTTGTATGGCGTGAACCTTGTGTGACTGTCAAAAGGTGTACGATCTGGTACGCCCTGCTGGCTATCTACTCGTGGTAGCACTTTGAAATAAACTCTTGTTGATTCTTACAGAGACCAGCAGCAAGTCCCCTCTGAAATTTCTGTGAAGTCTCTCCCCCGAGGGCTAACTCAACCAAGCTTAAATAGAGGTCCTACCAAAACGTCAACTCAGCGATTCCCACGCTAACTGTTAATTTGCACCATATTGTGCAATCATTGTTTACATAATTGAGAACATGTTTAAACCTGTTACTGACCAACTAAGCATTATTTCCCTTGTGTGATTCATTGTTTAAAACATGGAGAACAAGTTGAGTCCTGTTACAGGCCACCTGTGATTTATTTACCTAAGCCAGCAAGATGTATGATTCACCAGTCCAATGTACATGTTTTGCCAATCAGCAGAATTTACGCTTAATCATACAACTTTTACATACAGCTGTGCCCAGACTCAAGGCATCGAAAATAAATGTTACAGAATAATGATTACAGAAATTTCCAAATCTTGCTCAGCATATACACGCAACAATATTTCTAAATAAAGGAAGAGGAACTGCATAATAAATCACAAGATAATTATTCTTATCATAATTATTGTAATTTTGAGATAAAAAATAACATGATAATATATTTTTCTAAGGGTTCTCTAGAGATTATTACAACAAAATAAAAATGTCTTAGAACTAATGAAACATTTTTTTTAAACACAGTGATCGCATCTATAAAAATCAATGTTTTCTTGCCTTTACATTCAATATGTGAGCAACCCTTGCACGATACGCACTGAACCCAAGCCTCGTCTATGATTTCTAAACAAATGATACACTCTGTTGGTACACTGCAATCGACACTGGTTTGGTTCCAAAATTTAATTTTCTTATAGTCTTCTAAGGCTCTTAATTATTTACAGTTTATGTTGGCACAGAGTCAGAGCTAGTTCTTTATTTATAGTTTTATCAATGTTAGTCTTGCGTCCCTTGTTCTTCTGTTTTTGTGTCTTTTCCTGCGACATCAACTTATACAGAGTCGACGTTAATGTTTCAGCAATATATATTGCTACTCCCAGATTCACTGATCTTTCTATCACATTCTTTATTGATTGTTTCATATTTTCTTCTAACCATTTTTCTTTACTTTTAGCCTCCATGTTGACAGCAATGCCTATAAACAAAAATTAATCCAATGTCAGTGCAAGTTCAGGGGATATAAATATACCTTCACGTACGGTACTGCGAAAATTGCTATCGTACGGTACTGAGCAGCTCACACGTACCTATATGTAACGTCATAGCGCGGCCCGATTCTTTTAAACCGACACTGTATTTTGTGTTTGTGTAGCCTGCTTAATACCAAATAATATAAGTACAAATACTTACTTAGTTATTCACCGGACAAGGCAGCAGAAATGTCAGCAAGTTATTAGCAACACAGCTGCAGTTCACTATATGACTTCTCTTAACAATAACTTCTGATTCAACAATCAAAGAGGAGGGAAAACTTTCCGTTGGTAACAAAGATAGTTGTTTGTCTAAATACACACCATGAGCTTCTACTATCTATCGGCAACTACGAGATACTTTGTGTGAGAACACCTGGTGGTTTACCGTAAAATATACGATTCATTTAGAGAATTTAATGTCTGAAGACATGTTGGCCAAGGTAGCGCAAAAGTTAAGAGCGACCGGACGGATACCAGAAGATCCGTGGCTCAAATACCGGTTATGACATTGAATTTTTCAGTATGACTCAATCGATTCAAACTTTAGCCTGCACACAAGTTTGGACGAGAGATTAAACTTCCAACAAACAATATTTTGTATGTTAAAAGGCTGAATATTTGGGCTACGACACTGCTTGAAGTTGAAGCTCTAATAGATTTTTCACACTTTAACATAGAAACCAATCTGAGGATATGCGAGGTTATGCGTTGTTCAAAGAAGGATGTCACTGGAATCTGACTTGAAACTTTTGATAAACAGTCTACGCTTTAACTGAGAAGTTGCCGACCAATGGAAACTGTTATCTAAACGTCCGGTGTTAAAGTGTTTGAATCCAAGGGATTATACACGGCCTCTCATTAAGGCTAGAATGACACCAGGTCTATAATTTACGATAGTTCCCAACAGCGATCAGACCAATGTTGCCACCACATTTTCACTTTCTGAAATGTGTTACTTTCCTGATCCCGAGTCCGTATAAAAATGCCTAAGAAATCCTATCTCACATTCCAAGAATACCTAGCTAACCTGCCGTACCTAACCTCACAACCTTGGATAGCGCCCTCATATTAGCGTAATTTTATTAACCGTAATGCTGCTATGAATTTGCCTGAAAATCAGCCTTTGCTAAATACTGTACTTAATGTAATGTAACACCGAGCCAAAATGTACTCCTAGCCTATTGGCAATCCTGCAACCCCTTAACATTTAATACAACTAAAGAAAATATTCACATTTAATTTTATTGTGTTGTAACTAATTAGATGGATTCATAATTTCCACATCAATGTTTGCACCCCAATTTGTAAACCATGACTCAGTTAAATAAGTCTGAGTACTTGAGCAACATTCAAAGACAGCGTACAAAATACTGAAGAAAATTCCCTCATTCTAAACTATCTTTTAGTTAGAAGATATTCTTAGGGTTTAAATTTTATATAGCAGTAACAGAAACAAAATGTAAATAAAGAGTGGGATAATTTAAAGAAATGTATCGAGAAAGCACCAGAACAAAGTTTAGGAAAACAAAAGCCCTATAAGAGAAGGAAGGACATTTAGGTACGGAATGAAGAAATATAAAAGGCAGTGAAAGAGAAACAAAGTATATTACATACCCCTAACACAGGGCGAATAAGCGAGAGAAAATTATATATAAGCAAGGAATATAGCAAAGACTGACTGAGGAAAGAACACAGAAAAAGCTGGGAGAGATTTATAAAAATATTGAACATGACGTGTATTCAAGACAGTATTTATTAGATATTTAAATCTTAAAGAGAAGGATGAAGCCCAAATTAATTTAATAGATGCAGATATATGCACTAATCATTGTAAAACAACCTCTCTTTTGAAGATATGGTACACGAAGTACATAACATAAATGTTCAGAGTAAAGGAATTGACTTGATATCATAAGAAGAAGATGAGGAAGAAGAAGAAGAAGAAGAAGAAGAAGAAGAAGAAGAAGAAGAAGAAGAAGAAGAAGAAGAAGAAGAAGAGGAAGAGGAAGAGGAAGAGGAAGAGGAGGAAGAGGAGGAGAAAGAAGAGGAAGAGGAGGAGGAAGAGGAGGAAGAGGAGGAGGAAGAGGAAGAGGAGGAAGAGGAAAAGGAAGAGGAAGAGGAGGAAGAGGAAGAGGAGGAAAGAGAGGAAGAGGAGGAAGAAGAGGAAGAGGAGGAAGAAGAGGAAGAAGAGGAGGAAGAAGAGGAAGAAGAGGAAAAAGAGGAAGAAGAGGAAGAAGATGAAGAGGAGGAAGAAGAAGCACGGGGATCTGAAGGAATAAGTTAAATATTGACGATGCCATAGGAACATGGAAAAATCATTGTAAGATGTGAATATTATTAGGTTGAAACAAAAAATTTCGTTTATTACTATATGAAGAATGAAAAATTGTGCTTATCTTGGAATGATATAAGCTGTGACAGTGATTTACTCACTAAAATTACAAATAGCAACATATGTGTGGAACTATTACAACAACTTAAGCAGAGGGGCAGAAACAACTTAAATAGTATAAGGTTATGGCCATGCAAGTGAAATATGGATTTTAAGAGAGGAAAATGAGTCATATTCAAGCAGCTGAAAATAAATGAAATGTGTAGTGTTTAACGCCCGCTTTTACTACATACGGCACCGCAGGTGATGACACTGATGACACATGAGATGAAGATGGAGCACCGGTGGAATGAGATAGCGGGGAAAACCGGAGATGCCGGAGAAAACCCGCCCCAGCGGCGTGTTGTCCACCACAAATCTCACTTTGCGTCGCCTGGGATTGAACCCCCGCCGCCTTAGTGAGAGTCAGGCGGTCTAACCACTGAGCCACGGCGCGGCCTCAAGCAGCTGAGATGAACTGTTTGAGACGTTGTGGAAGTAACAAGATGGGATAGATTAACTAATGAAGAAGTAAAAGGCGATTTGATGATTAGTTCTATAGGAGATATCATAGGGAATAATAAGGAGAAATCGTAAGTCCAGTTCGGAACAGTGAATATAATCAGGCTACAAAAATGTTTGCTAGAATACAAACCTAAAGGAAGGAGACTTTTGGAAGACCAATGTTAAGGTGAAGTGAGACCAGAATAAGCAAATTTGCTAAGGAAGGGGGGGGGGATGACAATCTTAAAAGACACAGTGCGTTAAAGCACTAGTTGTACTTGATGTACTAAGAGACTAACAATTGTCTCGCCTGCGTATTATCTACAAATTCCAAGTTTATCACAGTGTTTAAAACAAAACATCTGTTTAGAAACTGGACTGTAAAGACACGCCGTATTCAAAGCAGCATAAAGCTGAGAGCGCTAGGAGTTGTAAACATTCTTTGTAATTGCAGATAGTTGTAGTTATACTCTGTAGATAGTAGCACTTCCCAGAGATGACCAAGAACTCTGGTGTTGCCAATGTGAATTAACTGCACATCGAAACTGTACTTTGATCTGGGCGTACCCAACCAATGCCTATCTGTAGCATTTGTCGCCTACGCATGCGCAGAGCTTTAAACGTTACATGATGGTTAGCACAAGAGAAGTGTGCTACCTACAAGTTTGCCACATACTCATGCTATCACCGTCTACATTAAGCTATGAGCGTGGTAAATACAAATAACGAATGAAAAGAGGAAAAGGGCTTCTACAAGGCAAATATTGCGGGTTCACGTGCTCTTGTGCTCCTAAACAGCAGCCGCCTGGTGAAGACATTCTAAAGGAACGAAGATAGTCAATTTACTGTGGAAAAATTAAACTGTACAACAGGTAATTTATTGTGTAAGTGCGATGGTTTCAACTATGCATAATATTTGTAAATGTTAAGTATAGTAAAATAATTAATTGAAGATTTATTTTAACTAGAATAATGTGATTGCTGACAATCTCAAGGGGTTCTGCTACAATGTTCAGTTACTAAAAGGTTGTAAGAAAGCGCTGACCTTGTAGACATTTGTGTATGTTAGTTAATTGATGGAAATTAATCATTTCTCCACACTAGCTTCCGAGAGCCCCTAGTGGTCTACCGGGGAAACATATGAGTCAAATGGAGAATTTAATGTCAGGACGGCACGTTGGCCATGGTAGCTCAAAAGTTAAGAGCGAATGGGCGGAAACCAGGAGATCCGTGGTTCAAATCCAGCCAATGGCATTGAATTTTTCATGTTGATTCTATCTATTTGTGTATGTATCTGAACGTTGCAGACCAACAAGACCCAGACAAAGAGAATCGTGCGAGTGTATTTCAAACAGATACAAGTTATATTTGAAATATAATAATGAGGACGACGACTGCGATGACCTCCGCTAAGGAAATATTGATAATTACAAACTGGTTTCCGTAATAGCTGAAATAACATATATCAAGTATGATTTAATCTGCGACAGCAAATTTCCAAGCAAAAAATTGTATATGTGCATACTGAGAAACCTATTGAAATTTTAAATTGTACAGAAAGATTTAAGCATCAATAAATAATTGTTTATTGGAAAAGAAACTCATAATTCGCTTTACCATACCCGTTGCCACGACTTCGTGGACTAAGTTACCCAGGAAAACCACAATTCAAACAACCCACAATACAATGTAGTAATGGGATAAAACCCACATCACAAAACTTCACGCCGTCCATCAGCTGAGGCATGACATTTACGCCAAAACATGCACATAATAACAAATACCCAAAATGTTTTTAAATTATTTTACTGAAATTTCTATTTGAATAGTGTTACAATGAATTGGTAGGGTACTTCTATTAAAGTAGTTAATTTACATAATCAAAATACTTCCTATTTGCCTTTTAAAATGTGGAAAAATGCAAAAATAGTATTGTTAGTACATAATTTTCATCTAGATTTCATACTTTTTCAGCAACATATCACAGTAATATTTCATTAGCTTTCTTATCACCATTAAATATTTGTATATTTTAACATAAATATATTTTAACTAATTATATTGAAATATCAAACCGCTATTTAAAAGGTCGCCTATAGGGTATGGATTTATTGCTTTCAAATACTTTAGGAGAGCCCCTTAAATTCAAAACAGTACAAAAACCATAGAGTAGAATCCTGAAAAAGCGTGTTCCAAAATACCGCAGATTCGGATTTAACGCGGTAGAAAGTGTGTCCTCCGAAAAATAAACCCGTATTTTTTAAATTTATCTGTATTCATTTTTTTACTTTAGAAAGAGGAGTTTATAGATGTATTCAAAGAGCAGTTCTACAGTACAATGTTCACCCTCATCACACCCCTAGCGTTTACCTTGGCCACATTATTGCTGTAACAGGACATGGAAACAATAGGCCTTTTTTGTAAGGCCTAAACCATATGTATCTGCGGGAAGTCTCAGACCTGTGAAAGCTAAAATATTATTTCTATCACATCTAATCCACAGTTTCCTCTACGACCGCAGCTTTTCAGTACGCATTGGCGGAATGCTTTCATCTCCACGTAATATTACCGCAGGTGTCCCACAGGGTTCTATCTTGGCCCCGACTATTTTTAATATATACATTTCTGATATTCCTGACTTAGCTCCGACTTCTTTAGCTCTTTACGCTGATGACACAGTTCTATATTATTATCATGTTATTCTCCAGCACGCACAAGTAGTACAACTCTCTTTAGATCGCCTAATTCATTGGTTCAGCACTTGGCGGATCTCTTTGTACCCCCAGAAAACCGAGGCTAAAATCTTCACTCTTCGCCGATATACTCCGCTTCCTCCGTTGTGTCCCTACAGGAACAATGTCCCTTGGCTCCCCACTGCAACTCCCGTTAAATATCTTGGAGTGCTTTTGGACTCTCGACTGACCTGGCGTGCTCATATCGATCGTCTTATATCACTGGCCTCCAGACGACTTTCAAAACTCTCACCTCTGTTGCATCGCCGTTCCAGCCTCGGCCTACAGTCTTCATTGTTACTCTACAAATCACTCGTTCATCCGCTTATTACATATGCCTGCCAAGTGTGGCGGGCCGCACACACATGTCGTCTGCGTCGTCTTCAACCTATACAGAGCCGCTTCATGACCATCGCTACCAACGCTCCATGGTTCATCCGTAATCAGCAACTCCATCACGAACTAGGACTGTTACCTCTTCACGACTACATTCGCAGGATCGCTAGTCGTTTCTTTTCCACGCTGCAAGAAGTTCCAGGAGCTGCGCATTATAACATCGGCGTCCGCACGCGCCAGCCCTCGCGCTTGAAGAGGAGACTACCACAGGACCTGCTTCTGAGTGATTCGAGTGATTCTAGTGCTTGATGCCTGTCTTACATCTTCAATATTGACATAATTTCTCAGTGTATTATTTGAGTTGTAACTTAATGTAGTTAGGGGGCGGCGTTTTAGCCTACCCCTGAGTGTTATTGTTCTTTAATGCATTGTTCTATTACATTCTTTTTACTCTGATCTGTAAAGCATTGTACTGCTGATCGATCAATAAAAAAATTATAAAAAAGTTATTTCTGTCTGAATCTCGCCTTTTGATCGTAGTCATATGTTGAGAATATCAATAGTATAAAGTGTGATCGATTTCAGTTCTGGAATACACTTCCAGCGTTACTGATAAGTAATGGTATTTAAAAGTGCTCTGGTTTATACTACATACCTTTTTATGTACCTACCTATTGTAATTTTTTATTGCGCCAAAGTTTCCTTACAACCCCGCGGGGTCGACTTTCGTCACATCTAAGCTTCGATATACCGCGGAATCGATATAAAGTGGGGATCAAGCATGTCTCCCAACAACCGCGTTATTTAGGGCTTCAACTGTATGTACATGGGTCTAAAAGTCATATATTCTGTAATTTTAAAACACAATTGAAGAGTACATAAATTTTTCTAAGTACTTTCTGCGTTCCTTTCTATCGCGCTGTTATAAATTTCTAGTGTTTCATTATTGGTTAAATCACTCCCTTAGAGTGTTATGAGTGTTATGATGCAACGAACGCGCTTTAACCTATGTGGATATTCTTTATTCAAGAAATCATTCCAAAAATGTGTCAGTATTCAGGCGTAGAGGTAGGACGTAAGAATCAGTAAGCTGATCATAAATGATTCCATCCTAAGAGCTTAGGCAAAGTCTCTATTCATATAGTTCATAAAGGTTTTCATAGGTCGGTTGCGAGTTAAGCCAGAGTCTTCAATGAACAAGAATCAGAATAAGAAATCAATGAACTTTGCAACGTTGTGTGTTATCTAATAGCAGGAAACTCTGTTACTCAAACTTCACGGTTGATGCTTCATCCTTCTCTTGTTTTTACAACACTTTTCTCAAATCAGACACTATTTGTCAAACGATTGTGAACCTGTGAGAATGTTCATGAACAACTAGTGACCTCACAGGTTAAATTTCGTTACTATTATATAGTGCATATTGTCACCGATCGCATTTTTTATGTTGGAGCCGCGAAGTGTCAGTGCCGGGTGCATGCACAGGAAACAGAGACAGAGAGTGGCGCGCGGGCAGGAAAGAAAGGGACAGATAGTGGCACGCCAGCTGGACGCTTGCCAAGAGAGAGAAAGAAACCGAAGTCTGTAATTCCCAACTGCTATCGAGAAATCTATCGCATTCTAGAACAATGACTGACGGTATAAAAACCCCGCAAAATGTTTGAGCGAGTCAGTTGTTAGTTGGGGTCATGAGTTTGGAGAGTTGGGGAGTTGGAGAGCAGTTGAGTTGTTATGAGTTATGAGGTGAGGAGCTGTAAGGTGAGGAGTTGTAAGAAGTTGTGAAGAGTTGTGAAGAGTTGAGTTATTTGTTCTGAGGAGTTAAGTTGTTATAAGTTGTGAGGAGATGAGTTATAAGTTGTGAGGAGATGAGTTATGAGTTGTGAGGAGTTGAGGAGGAGTTGAGTTGTTATGAGTCGTGAGGAGTTGTGAGTTGAGGAGTTGTGAGTTGAGTTATGAGTTGTGAGGAGCTGTGAGGTCCTGTTTTTATGAGCTGTGAGGAGTTGAGTTTTAATGAGTTGAGGAGGAGTTGAGGAGGAGAGCTGTAATGAGTTGTGAGGAGCTGTCAGGAGCTGTTTTATGAGTTTTGCGGAGTTGAGTTGCTATGAGTTCTGAGGAGTTGAGGACTTCTAAGTTGAGTAGGAGTTGTAAAGAGTTGAGGAGGAGTTCTGAGGAGTTGAGTTGTTATGAGCTGTGAGGAGTTGAAGTTGTGAGTTGAGAGGAGTTGAGTTGTTATGAGTTGTGAGGAGTTGAGGAGTTGTGAGTTGAGTAGGAGTTGTGAGGAGTTGAGGAGGAGTTGTGAGAATTTGAGGAGGAGTTGTGAGGAGTTCTGAGGAGTTGAGGAGTTGTGAGGAGTTCAGCAGTTGTGAGGAGTTGAATTGTTATGAGTTGTGAGTTCAGAAGGAGTTGTGAAGAGTTGAGTTGTTATGAGTTGTGAGTTGAGGAGGAGTTCTGAAGAGTTGAGCTGTTATGAGTTGTGAGTTGAGAAGGAGTTGTGAAGAGTTGAGCTGTAATGAGTTGTGAGGAGTTCAGCAGTTGTGAGGAGTTGAGTTGTTATGAGTTGTGAGTTGAGAAGGAGTTGTGAAGAGTTGAGTTGTTATGAGTTGTGAGTTGAGGAGGAGTTCTGAAGAGTTGAGCTGTAATGAGTTGTGAGTTGAGAAGGAGTTGTGAAGAGTTGAGCTGTAATGAGTTGTGAGGAGTTCAGCTGTTGTGAGGAGTTGAGTTGTTATGAGTTGTGAGTTGAGAAGGAGTTGTGAAGAGTTGAGCTGTAATGAGTTGTGAGGAGTTCAGCAGTTGTGAGGAGTTGAGTTGTTATGAGTTGTGAGTTGAGAAGGAGTTGTGAAGAGTTGAGCTGTAAAGAGTTGTGAGGAGTTGAGGAGTTGTGAGGAGTTGAGTTGTTATGAGTTGTGAGTTGAGGAGGAGTTCTGAAGAGTTGAGTTGTTATGAGTTGTGAGCTGAGGAGGAGTTCTGAAGAGTTGAGTTGTTATGAGTTGTGAGTTGAGGAGGAGTTCTGAAGAGTTGAGTTGTTATGAGTTGTGAGTTGAGAAGGAGTTGTGAAGAGTTGAGCTGTAATGAGTTGTGAGTAGTTGAGTTGCTATGAGTAGTGCGGAGTTGAGGAGGAGTTTGTGAGGAGTTGAGTAGGAGTTGTGAGGAGTTGAGGAGGAGTTGTGAAGAGTTGTGTTGTTATGCGTTGTGAGGTGTTGTTGAGTGCAGTGGTGTTGTAATCGTGCGGTGGACCTCTACCGCAGCTAATTCTTTCGTTTGTTTACGTGTGGCAGTGGAACGAGACGACCTTGAAGATTGTGGTTTTTATATGTCACGTCTTTTTATTGCTGCAATGGTTATACAAAGTTACTGTTTACCGCAATAAAGAGCATTTTAAATTTCTGCAAACAATACTTTTAATTCTAAGAACCCGCAAAAGTGACTGCAAGACCATGTACAGTAGGTCCGTTTACTCACACAAAACGTTTTCTTCTGAATTCGGCGCTGTTTAACAAACAAAGTAGGATTGTTATAAATATTAAGTAAGCAGTTTAATACTATTGATTATTAATTATTTGGTTTACTATAAAAAAGAAACGGTAATGCAGTTATCGACTCGTATAACTGGCGTCAATAAAGAGGCACATAGTTCAATAATTCCCTAACCAATTATTTGGAACCTAATTATCAGATGACCTTTCCTCACTGTTTTGCGACTACACAGTATTTAAATACAATATACATACGCAATTTTAAGGATTGACGCATATTTAAGTATTTTTATTCAAATTTGCCTGTGTCATTTCACGGCTGTAAGTATTCTGTAATAAGACGCTTAAAAAAGAAGACATTTCTAAATATATTAATATTTTATTCGGAGCACTTTAGGCACTCGTTATAAAAATTGGCACGTTTTGTGTATTCCACTTAATCCATCCATTCTTTGCACTTTTCTGTCTGTTATATCTTCAGTTTTTCGGGGTATATTTAAATAAATGCAGGTTCAAACGAAGGTGAAGAGGTGCTTTGTAGGCAGTAGCTCACAGAACACCTAAACGCACTTTATTTGAAGTGAAATAGGTGGGAGAAAGTATAGTGAGAAGAGGTGAGAACTTCTGAAGAACGAGCTGAGAAGAGAAAAAAGTCAATTTCGTGGAATGTAAATGTTCTTCAAGAAGGGGGTTTGCAACGAAGCAATAAGGACTGGTAGAAAATAAGGAAAGGTGAAGTGTGTGAAGGGAAGGAAGTCGAAACGATTAAACTTCAGAGAAGAGAAGGACAAAGAATACGAAAGTCGAAGTACAGTCAGGTACGTGATAAACCGGCTCAAAGCCTGAGAATACTTTGATAGGTCTTTTAGATGTAGAATTTGTCCTTCGTCTCTCACCATTAACTTTGGTCAGGTATTTTCATATGATAATACTTCTAATTTATAAAAATACGTAATAAGTGTCATTCACCTTCTTCATCTTCTTCTTCTTCTTCTACCTTACACATTTATGTCTTTGAACTGTTTCCATATAAATAGATCCAGTTTAATCATCTGAGTCGTCCAACTCTTCTTCTACCTTTAGGTTGGTACTGAAGTAATTTATTTTGTGGCATATTTTCATTGTGTTCTAAAAGATTATTCGTTATTTTATTTATTCTGTAGATTAAGTTGAATAAGTTTAATTTTGATCTAATATCCTCATTATACTTTTATCTGAAAGTATATATCCTGCCACAAAACGTAAGAATTTCATTTCGGTTGATTCTATCTTTCTTGTATCCGATCTCAAGTGTCCAATTCTCACAGGCATAAGTTACATGGGGACTCCAGAGCTTTATAGAATTTTAGTTGAGTTGTTTTTAATATTTTTTTTATTTTAACATTTTATGTCCTAATTGTTCCCTAGATGCTATATAATCTGCTTATTTTTATGTTAATATCGTTCCTTTGGAAGTAGGATACGTTAAATCCTGGATAGTTAAAATAATTTTCTATTGTATTATTTTATTATTTATTACTCCTTTACATCTTAAGTAGTTTTTCCCTGGGAAAGCCATCACTTTTGTTTACGTCTCTAAAATTCTCATGTTGTAATTGCGAGCTGTTTCCTCTAACTGCTATTTGTAGCTCACATTCTGCTGCTAAATGCTACTTCGTCTGCAAACTGTACGGTGTTTAAGACCTTGATATTTATATTCAAGTGATCTTGTTATTGTCATTACCTTATGACATCCTCAGTATATGTATATACTGGACAATGCTAGAGAAGTTGGGCAGCCTTGTTTAACACCTTCATTTATTTTCATTTGTTTGGTACTATTATTGATATATATATATATATATATATATATATATATATATATATATATATATATAATACAAATACAAATATTTAGTAATTATCTTCCACTAATCTTAAGAAGTTGATGACAATACTTCTATCTTCTTTATACGAGATTAATTTCATGAGCATTTGCCCACATCTTCAGTCAACACACTTCCTTGTGTATTTACGTATTACCAACATCTGAAGACGAAACAAACCTAAAGACAGAATCAATTTCCGGTATGTCAAGATTCATTATGTTTTAAAATAAATATTTTTTCCATGCTATTAAATTTATGAGAACATTTAATTGTTTTAATAATTTAACTTCGGCATTTATTTCATGGTTAAATGACCAAAAATTATCTGCTACGGCCTATTTATCAATTTGTTTATATCTAATGTTACGAAAGTGTTCATTCTTTCTGGTTTCCAAACTACGTTTCGTCTTTCCCCTATAAACCTGATCACAATCTAAACAATTAAATTGATAAATACCAGATTTTTTATTATTAAAATTATTATTATGAAACTTCCAAGCAATTTGCAGAATAATCTATCGAATATTTAGAAACAGAAGTAAAAAGGAAACAGTATTGAGATTTTATTTAGCAATTGTTTTACCAGCCATAATCTATGGAAGAGAAGAATAGATTCTCAAAACAAAAGATGAGAGCTTGGACACCAAGAATAAGTGTCTTATGTAGCCTGCCTCTTTACCTTAGATGGTAGCGAGTGCCTCCTGTTCAAAGGTCCCGAGTTTGAATCTCTGTCAGGGTGAGTTATGTATATAAGCTTTTCCTAGAGGGTTTCCCATATCCTGAAAGATGAATGCCTGGCAACACTAAGAAGCGAATTACCACTATACTCATACCTGTATGTGATTGAGTTTGATGGCATCATCTTGCTCTATGTGGGGACCGTGTGGCAAACATCGGGTGCGGAGTATAGCCGGAAGTACTCGAAAATTAGTCCACAATACTTAGGAACATATAGGCATAATAATGCAGCATTGTACTGGAGTGATTGTTTTCCTTTGGCGGGTGGTGGCCTATACACGGCATACATAAGGGTATACGAGCACCGTCCGGCACCCGGCATCGAGCTGACAAGGGATGTCCAGCAGATACTTGCAGGTGGCTTCATGCGGCATTTTCCAGGGTTCAGTTTTGAACGTTGCGGTTCTGCTGCACAGAAGATTTTTGGTACACATGATTTATATACAGCAGTCATTATACCATAAACTTTTCAGGTGAGTATCGGTGTGAGTACAGTGATAGTTTCCTTGAAAGCTTTACCTACTGTGGGATAATTTGAGCATTCTTCCATCCATTTCATTCATCATTCGAAGTAACTTAACGTTCTGGAACGTAATTTCTTTAAAAAATCAGGTTTGTTTCTCTACAGGATCAAGGCATGAGCAAGACAACTAAGAAGATCTAAGAGCTAAATCACTGTCCAACGTAAAAGACCATAAGAAACAGTGACGCACTTCAATTGTTCTGTTTCCTGTTTTTTTCCCGCGAGGGAGCGTGGTCGTCGCATTGCCTGTTCTGCGGGGTGCCACCGAGAGGCGAGGCAAGGCAGTCGTTTCTCGGCTTTCCTGGCGTGCGGAGGTGAATCGTTCTTTGGTTTGGACTTAAACCTCGTGCGACAGTACTTTATAGAATGGTTGTTCTGACCGTAAATTTGCCTGGGTCATACTTCCAAAATTTGTTAGGGGAATAATTTTCGAAGTTACTGAATATTTGGGTTTTCAAATAGGCTTGAACTCCTCCCTATTTACCCTTTACATTCGGTTTCCATGGCAGCACATCCATCTATAATGCAGAACTCTTTGACATTTACCAAGCGATTTTACATGTTCGCCGCAGGAGTTGGGGTAATTGCCTTATCCTAAGCGATTCCCTTATCGCACTCCAGAGCCTACGTGTGCTGTACAACCACCATCCTATCGTACAGGGTATCCAGGACGCCCTCCACACCTTACACGCCTCTGGCGTTAGTATTGTGTGTGCATGGGTCCCTGGTCACGTAGGTTTGCAGGGGAATGAAATGGCTGATTTGGCAGCTAAGGTAGCCACAATGACACCTAGTGTTAATATTCCTTTCGTGACCGCGGAAGACTTTGGACTTGTTTTGCGCAGGGCGGCCTTGTCGTGCTGGCGCGGTGTGTGGTCTGCTCTGCGTGGCAACAAGCTCAGAACAGTGAAGGAGCTTCTGGTCCATTGGGTGACCTCCTGTCGGCAATCCCGTCGGGAAGAAGTTATTTTAGCTCGGTTACGTATTGGTCACTGCCATTTTACACACAGTTTTAAATTAAACAGAGACCCTGCTCCGGTTTGTCCACTATGTGGTGCCACCCTGACGGTCCATCACCTGCGTTTAGAATGTTTTAGTTTAGCTCATCTCCGCAGGTCACTCCAGCTGCCGGCCAGCATGGCGGAGATACTCGCGGATGACGAGACGGCGGTGACCAAGGTTTTAATGTTCCTTTTTAATATTAATTTTAGAATTTAATAACAAGTGATCTGGCTATTTTAACAATTTTATGGTTTTAATATTCATTTTAGCCATGTCCTTTATGGTAGGTTTCATTTTTAACTTGATTTTATTCTGATGCCTGTGTTTTAGCCCCGTTTTAGCTCTGTTTTAACATTATTGACCTTTTCAGGGCGCTGATGACCTTGAAGTTGAGCGCCCTTAAACCCCATTATCTCTCTCCCTCTCTCCGCCCTATTTTTGGTGTGGCGGATGTCGCAAGGGGTAATTTGTGACGCCTGTAAGGCGAGAATTGTAATATTTTGTAATTAAATGCAATTAACCCTGACGTTTGTGATGTACTTGACTAGGAAAGTGGAAGGCATACCTTTGCCAGAATTTGTTCCGTTGATTAACTTCAACCACATTGCTCCTTATCACTTGAATCCCTCCCCGTTATAATTGTACCTCAGGCCCACGGTGTAGAGCAAAGTTCCTAAATGTACTATCAACATGTATCCTAAGAGTATACCTACCACCTGGTAGAAAGGCCAAAGAAGCTGTGGAGAGAGAAATGTATGAAATTACAGTTGTAGCCCTATTTATATGAGAATAAGAAAAGGAGGAGAAGAACAAGAAGAGGAAGAAAGTATTGTGATTCTGGTATATTCTAACGGTATAACTATTTTAAAATATGGTGAAAAAATAGCTAAATGAATAGTTGTTGTAGATGCTCTCTCAGTGGGATTTAGCTCCTTTTAAGGAATGAGAAATATTTCTTTATCCTTTATCTTTAATTTCACCTCCAAGTTTCCCTTAAGCGTAGAGAGAAGTGAATTAGCCATGCTTTTAAATTACTTCTGTCATTGCCTCACGAACAGCCGCTATAATGATAATCTTAATGAAGAACATTTACACAAAGCAGGTAATATCTACATAGCATTAAAGCGGGAGAGTTGCCGGAATCTTCATCACATTTCACCATATTTCTCCCGAGAGACTCGAAGCCGGGAGACCGAATAGCGAGGTCTAGGGGAGCCTGCAGTAGCAATAATTTCTGCCCGAGATAGGGACAGAATAAACGGCCGAATTCCTTAGCACACATAAATTACGTTTAATTAAACTAGAAGCAGGAATTTCGGGATCGGTGACACAGTTCCTTCCTCTCTACCTATATGTATCCGCTCTTCCCTTCATCGCCGTCCTTCTTGCACCTACGGCGGCGACGTTCCACTTCTCATAACCTTTTATTTTCACTTCCATTCTTCCTTATGCCATTCTGGTTACTATGCTAACTTAGGGTCCTGAGGTCTGATATATACTTCTACTGCATCTGCAAAATGGAAAAATTTGTACAAATAGCTTATCATACATAATTATATATAGAATTTGCATCCGTTGTGAATATTTATGTCAACAATAGCTCTGTATTATTTCACTGTCATTGCGTTTCTGCAGTGTTAAGTGGTAGGCAACGTTTGTTTATACATTTTGACTTTCTTTAGTACGTACAGTATTTAGAAATATTACATATTGTGACTTTGTGGCTTCTTAGAATTAAAAGGCCGAGTTGCAGAAATTAGAGTCCTACTTTATTTTCGTAGAAATACTCTTATAGATCACAGCAGCATTACGTTACGTCACCAATCAGTCTATCAAGGTCAATCACAATAACAAACCGTGACAGCAGTACATAATTAGCTCTCGTTACAACAACACTTCCAGCTGTCACTTGTTCACAACTCACTGTTGTACAACTACTAATGCCCGATCTCACCAACAGATGTTAAACTCGACGTTAACAAATGTAACGTAACAATTGTCACAGCACTAACAATAATGTTAAATTTCCTGCATTTCACCAACATGTTTTCTGAATATGTTAAGAAACCTATGTTAACGCCAAGAAACTTGTATATATTACAGCTATAGAAGGCTATGGATGAGTCGTATTCTTTTCTGAACATAGTGCGATGCGCTTTTTTTTTCATGTTCGTCTGCACAAGCTGAAAAATGGCGGATGAACAAGAACGTAAATAAAGCCGTAGGACAAATTTCTCATGGATGGAGAAAGAATTGTTAATTGAATTGGTGACAAAGTGTAAGGATATCGTGGAAAATAAGAAGACGGATGCGGTGAATGTAAAAGAGAAAGATGTCATTGGGAAAATATTGGAAACGAATTTAATTCAAACGCATGTGTCACTACTACAAGCACCAAACAACTTGTCATTATTACGTAAATTTAAAACGAGGTGCGAAGAACAAGTGACTTGAACGTTTCAAGACGGGAGGTGGACAATATATTATCCACATAATTCAGTGAATTATAAAATCGCAAGGTTATTAATACTTGAAGCAAAGGCGAGATCGCCATATTGCTTTCGATGGATGTTCTAACCTCTCTTGTACTTCCGCAGTAACCTTCATAGCAACTTGTTTCGACAGTCTATACCTCCGTAAAACAATTTTATTCGGATATTTCCTCAAAATCATTTCTCCTTATAGGCCGTACTCTATTACGAATGCCATTTAGACAGTCTTAAATATAGCAAATCGACATCAACAGCTGAGTTGATGCTCGCCATCTTGACTATTTACAATTGTTAAGGACTTAACATCAGAAATTTGGCTTGTTAGTTTAACAAGAGATTTAACACGAGTGTTACGCTAACACTTGTTGGTGAAATACAATTTTTGTTCTAACTATTACTAAACTCGTGCTAAGGCTTAACATCCGATGGTGAAATCGCACATAACTAACTTTGCTAGCTGTCACGTCCTTAAATACCTAATTCGTAATTCTAGATTGTTCTAAAATAAACCAGAACCGGAACAATCTCTATCAGTCCAGAAATTTCCGGAAGAATAAATAAACCAAATATTATATCACATTCCAGAAGCGTTACTTAATCTATGCCGGCAAGTCCTTTACCTCAATTATCGCTGCCCGCTGGTGCTTGTTTACAATATCCGCGCTTTCATTAACTGCTTAGCAAGGCTCATTATTACCATGAAACTTTATCCGCCGACTGTTTTCTTATTTGTGCCGAAACTTTTAAGCCTGTTGTCGTGACAATATATATTAAATATTACTTCCCAACCAAAACTTAATTGGAAATTAATTTATTCCATATTAGCCTTGTGTAGGTGATATGTTGGATATGATAGATTTATCTAATAGTGGTAACTATGAAGCCTGAGACTTGAGTATTTACAAGTAGAGTAGATCGCCACAAAAGTTGCGCATCTCCTGTATGAGAGTCTCTAGTGGTTTACCGAGAAAACACAAGTCAGTTGAAGAATTTAATATAATGCTGGCATGTTGCCATAGTAGCTCAATAGTTAAGAGCAACTGGACTCAGATATCGATGTTTCAATTCCCGGCTATGGCATTGAATTTTTCATTCTGACTGTACCTATCCAAAAATTAATTATTGATACGTCACCAGTAATAAATATATTGGGAACGCTAACTCTAAATAAGGTATTTTACGAAAAGGCTCCTAGTGTTTCTGTGCATTGTGTTCAGTTGTGTACAACATAACTCGAGAGGGACAGAGCTGAAACATTTTAAAGGAATGCCTTCTCTCAAGATTACCTCATGATGGAGCATTTCTCGAAAATTCTGATTTTCTCAAAAACGGCTATAATTATTTTAACCAAAGTTGATACAGAAATTAAAGGATTGAAATAAGTAAAGAATTATGATGGATTTCAAAGTAATGTTGGTCCTTTGTTACAACACGTGCAGGGGCAGTTGGGTCGAATAGCAGTTGGGGTGAATAGTTGTTTCAACAAAAGAAACGTAAGAAACAGTGTCCTTAAGAGAGTTCTAAAAGGTAGCACTTGTCTTTGTTTGAATAGGGTATTCTTCGGACCCTTAATAATGGCATGACAAAGTAGTCACAAAGTGAATCTTTGGTTGAATAGAGGGCTTCAAGAAAGTGAAAGTCAAACACACCCACACGCAGTTTTGGACATTCAGATGGTGGCTTGGAGCCGATTAGGGCAGTCCTCTTTTTATTTCTTGTCGAAGGCAGACCAGAAGTAATGAGGGAAGATATTTGTCGGTTCCTATATATACGTGAAGAACGAATTAAGTTTTATCGAGTAATAAACATTTCACATATAGTAGCTCTAAACAGTGATGTTGGTAACCCTTGGTCGGCAACTTCAAGTTTAATGTAATGATAAAAAGAAGCAGGCATTAAACCAGTTTGAAACGGGCATTCCAGTGTGATTAAAACTATCCTTCTCATCCATACCCACGCATACCCTGAGAGAAACCTCATTACTTTACTCTGTGCTACCCATTTTATTGTATCAAACTGTAGTGCCAACGTGGAATCGTGAGCCAACCATTATATTTGCATCAAACTGTCGCCCCAAGGTGGAACTTTTTGCTCGCCAACTTATAAGCATCAAAGTATATTGTCAAATCGAAGAGGATCAAATGGCAATGGGCAGGACATTTGGCGAGAATGCGCCAAGACAGATGGGCATACGTCATAACAGTATGGGAAGTACGACAAGGGAGGAGGAGCAGAGCACGTCCGGGGCTACGATGGTCCCAAGAGTTCAAGGTTGGGCTACATACAAAGTGGATTAGAACGGCAAACGACAGACATCAATGGAAGCAAGTGTTAGCAGCTCTGAAGTGAAAGTAACAGTAAAAATGGACAGTTATTTCTAGATATAACGATACAGTCAGTATTAATTAAGGATAAACAAAGAATTGCTATATTTTAGGGATTTGCTCACACTGTAAGAAACGGCCGAGTTGACCCTACCAGTGGCTAGGAGACCTTTGCTCTTAAGGGGTTTTATGGGCTCTTTGTTTGTTTGTTTATATCATATGGTCACGTACGCATTGTGGGATAGCAATTATTAATCTATTGTTTATATTAAAATTCGACTATAACATTATGGTATCTTCTGGCAGAATTATATTCCTCTTAGGTTGACGAACCTGACCCAGCAGCTTTGGAATAACAATAGGAAATTTTTAGATGTTCATTTCGTGGAAAATAGCCAAACACTTAGTGTAATGGACTTAGAATACTAAAGCATCCGTTTTTATAGCTTTTTTGTAATACTTATGCCCGATTTCACCAACAGATGTTAAACTCGACGTTAACAAATGTATCGTAACAATTGTCACAGCGCTAAAACTAATGTTAAATTTCTTGCATTTCACCAAGCTGTTTTCTGAAAATGTTAACAAACCTGTGTTAACGCCAAGAAACTTGTAAATATCACAGCTATAGAAGGCAATGGGTGAGTCGTATTATTTTCTGAACGTACGACGGTGCGCTTTTGTTTTCATATACGTCTGCACAAGCTGAGAAATGGCGGATGAACAAAAACGTAAATAAAGCCGTAAGACAAATTTCTCATTGATGGAGAAAGAATTGTTAATTGAATTGGTGACAAAGTGTAAGGATATCGTGGAAAATAAGAAGAATGTAAGAATGTAAGAATGTAAAATAGAAAGATGTCACGGGGAAAATATTAGAAACGAATTTCATTCAAATGCATGTGTCACTACTACAAGCCCCAAACAACTTGTCAGTATTACGTAAATTTAAAACGAGGAGCGAAGAAGGACAAGTGACTTGAACGTTTCAGGACGGGAGGTGGACAATGAATTATCTACATAATTCAGTGAATAATAAAATCGCAAAGTTATTAATACTTGAAGCAAAGGCAAGATCGGGGTATTCCTTTCAATGCATGTTCTAGCTCAGTATTACGTAAATTTAAAACGAGGAGCGAAGAAGGGCAAGTGACTTGAACGTTTCAAGACGGCAGGTGGACAATGAATTATCTACATAATTCAGTGAATAATAAAATCGCAAAGTTATTAATACTTGAAGCAAAGGCAAGATCGGGGTATTCCTTTCAATGCATGTTCTAGCTCAGTATTACGTAAATATAAAACGAGGAGCGAAGAAGGGCAAGTGACTTGAACGTTTCAAGACGGCAGGTGGACAATGTATTATCCACATTATTCAGTGAATTATAAAATTGCAAGGTTATTGATACTTGAAGCAAAGGCGAGATCGGCATATTCCTTTCGATGCATGTTCTAGCTCGGTATTACGTAAATTTAAAACGAGGAGCGAAGAAGGGCAAGTGACTTGAACGTTTCAAGACGGGAGGTGGACAATGTATTATCCACATAATTCAGTGAATTATAAAATCGCAATTTTATTAATACTTGAAGCTAAGGCGAGATCGTTATATTCCTTTCAATGCATGTTTTAATTCAGTATTACGTAAATTTAAAACGAAGTGCGAAGAAGGACAAGTGACTTGAACGTTTCAAGACGGGAGGTGGACAATGTATTATCTACATAATTCAGTGAATTATAAAATCGCAATTTTATTAATACTTGAAGCAAATGCGAGATCGTTATATTCCTTTCGATGCATATTCTAGCTCAGTATTACGTAAATTTAAAACGAGGAGCGAAGAAGGGCAAGTGACTTGAACATTTCAAGACGGGAGGTGGACAATGTATTATCCACATAATTCAGTGAATTATAAAATCGTAAGGTTATTGATACTTGAAGCAAAGGCGAGATCGGCATATTCCTTTCTATGTATGTTCTAACCTCTCTTGTACTCCCACAGTAACCTTCATAGCAACATGTTTGAACAGTCTATACCTCCATTTAAAAAAAAAAAAATCATCTTCCGTTAGTTCCCCAAAATCATTTCTCCTCATAGGCCGTACTCTATTATGAATGCCATTTAGACGGTCTTAAATATAGCAAATCGACATCAACAGCTGAGTACATGCTCGCCATCTGGACTATTTACAATTGTTAAGTACTTAACATCAGAAATTTGGCTTGATAGTTTAACAAGAGATTTAACACGAGTGTTACGCTAATACTTGTTGGTGAAAAGCAATTTTTGTTTTAACTATTGCTAAATTCGTGTTAAGTCTTAACATTTGTTGGTGAAATCTGGCATTAGAGGTAAAGGTAAAGGTTCCGGATTGTTTGCTGGTCCCTCCCTATTCCCTAAGTCTAAGACATGGTATTTCACGACTGCTTATTTTGTCAGCCGTGAGTCAGTCTAGTTCAGGTTCTTCTGGGAGTCACGCTTGATCAAGTTTGCCATATCGCCCATCAGAGGAGTCTTTAATCATACCATCCTCGGGTAATACTTGTACTTAACCTTGGTAATTGGAGTTCAACAAATTGTCATATTATGGAATGAAGTGTTGTCACACTTTGCTCTAACATCTGATTACTGCTATGCACCCCCAGTTCAAGCCCTGTGTGGTGACAATATGTTTAGATTGTTTCAACACAAATTGAAAGTACACCTGTGTTGAATTTTGTGGGAATAACTTCAGAAGTCCCCTTCATTTTTGTTGAGTTCTGCATAACTGGTAAACCATAAGAGGGCAAAGTCTTATTCCAATAAAATACGTAGAGCTTGTTAAAATGCCGTATTTATGTCAAATATATTTATTTCCTTGTGAATCATTAAGAGCTATTTTCTATTTGTTATTGTTCGAATCCTGATGCTTTTAAAGACCTTGCTATCATTTAAAGTCCAATGTTTTCCTTATGCCCTGGCACCTAGAAGAAAATTGATATTAGGATGTTTATCTTGGTAAATGAAATAGATTAATACATGTGTTGGAATAATACTGTAAGTATGAAGTGTGTTCAAACTATAACACCTTTTTCTTTTTCAGAACTGGGACCACATAGGAACTTCTTGTTTTTTAAATACACGTGGACTCTTTGTAAGTGACAGAGATAGCAGCACTGTACAATGCATAGTGACTGCGATGAGGGTTAATACTGTTTTGATACTTAAAATGGCAACGTTTACATTGCAAGAACGGCGTTTAATCATTCGTTTTCTCTATTTTCGTGGTGTGACACCTGTTGAAATTCATCGCCAGTTGAGTGAGACATGTGGTGATGGTACCATGGATGTGTCTAATGAGCGTTCCTGGGTGTGACAGTTCAATGATGGTAGAACACTTCTCGCATTTTCAGAGCTTCATGCAGGACTGTCTGCACAGGTCCCACGACATGCCAATTTTGGAGGCGATATCTGCAACGCTCAATCGGCGATCCTCCAAAATAACTTTCTCCAATCGCTAGATCATGTCGTTAGATCGACTGGTGCGATACCGTGACTGTCTTGGTTTCAATGCCATAGCCGGGATTTGAAACACCGATCCTGTGGTCTTCGGCCAGCCGCTCTAACCATTTGAGCTACCATAGCGAACATGACGACATCACATTTAATTCTCCAACTGACTCGTTTTTTTTTTCGGTAAACCACTAGCAGTTCTCATAAACATATCAGACAACTACCTTGTTTTTTTTTTGTTTTTGTTTGTTTGTTTTTTGTAATTTACGTCCTCCAACGTTAAGTCATATCCGACGATGAATGGAATGGGTGAAATGATGCTCAAATGAGCTCAGAGTCCATAGAGCTTAGAGTTGCCCGACATTCGCAACTCACACTGACCGAGATTCGAACTCGGGACCTCTTAAACGTTAGGCAGACACTCTACCACCATCCTACCAAGACTGGCAACTACCTAAATGGCGACTTACAACGTGTAAGTACTTTAAGGTCTGGGCTTTATAGTTCGGACCACTATTAGGTACAATTAACGGCCGTGTGTAGGACGCACTATGAAGGAGTAGAGCCAGACTGCAAAATGCAATGCCATAGCCGGGTTTGAACTGCGGATTCTCTGGTCTCCGTCCAGCCGCTTTAAGCCATTGAGCTACTAAGGGCACGTGCCAACATGGCATTAAATTCTCCAACTGACTCGTGTTTTTCCCGGTAAACTAGTAGGAGTTCTCATAAACACATGTGACAACTATCTTAATGTCGACTTACTATGCTGTAAGTACTTTAAGGCCCGGGCTTTATAGCTAATCCCTCTTAGGTCAATTGTTGAAATTTATTCTTCTTTCACACTGGCCGTGTGTAGGTTAAGGTATGGAAAGGTAGAGTTGGCATGTTGGCCACAGTAGCTCAAATGGTTAGAGCGGCTGGACGGAGACCAGAAGATCCCTGTTTGAAATCCGAGCTATGGCATTGAATTTTTCAGGCTGACTCTACCTTTACATACTTTAGCCTACACACGGCCAGTGTGGAAGAACAATTAATTTCCACTGTCTTGGTTTGTTGTCACACGATGTTCTACCTTGATGTTCGATGCTCGATGTTCTTTCGATGTTTTACCTGTACTTCACGTTTTTCTATTTTGTGTATTTCGGAAAACATGAGAAAATAAAATCCTTCACGAATACCAAACTTTATAATCATTTAGTGTTAACTTGATTGTGGCATAAGCTCCAAATTATGCGGTTCATACCTTAAGAGATACTGTGTTTCCAGAGGCTTAGGTTTAACTCTTCATCGATTTTATCATGTAATTTCTCTAAATATTAGTACCTGTTAGGTTGTGTTTTAAGCAGTGGTTAATTAATTTAGTCATAGATAAAACTTGCTTGTATAAGTATAGCATAAAAGACGGCCATTAAAGGCCATTTGCCCGCCTCGATAGCGTAGATGGTAGCGTGTCTGCCTGAGGTTCAAGAAGTCCCGAGTTCGAATCTCGGTCAGGCAGAGTTGCGTGGATAAGGTTTTTCTGGGGGTTTTCCTTATTCTGAAGGACGAATGTCAGGTAGCTTTAAGCTCCATGGACCCCGGACTCATTTAAGCATCATTTCACCCATTTCATTCATCGTCCGATATGACAACTTTGGAGGACGTAAATTTCAACAACAAAAAAAGTCCGTTTAAATATACGTTTTAAAATGTGCATATTTTAGAACATTTTTCTTCAGATATATCTGTGAATATATTCACGAGTACTGTATAATGCAATAATTATGTAAGTAAAGCAGGGTTTGCAGATTAAGAGAGAATAATGATTAGATAAAAGTAAAAATATTAAAATATATTTGATATTTCCAGATAACTATATATATTTCATACCAGCTAAGGGAATAAGTAAAATATATCGTTCTTTACAGGGAAGATTGGCAGTAATGATACACAGAATTCCGAAGTTTAAAAGGCCAACAATGATGAAATAAATTCGCATATGCAGCACATGTTAATGAGCTATTAACCAGTTTTGGCATTTGTTTTTCGTATAAAAATATATCAGAACTGTAGCGAAACATATACAACAATATTAATTATTCAATTTTGCATAGAATAATAAAGTTACTAAAAGTAAATAAAATTAAAACGTTTATAATTAATTAGTGAAATTAATGCTTGAGGCTATTTTAAATGTCAACATTTTAGTTTTTCTACTACTATGTATATAGTAAATGAAGAGGAAACTGTATTTCACTCGAAAATTCGATATCAAGACTTCACATATATATACGGAAGTATGTATCTGAACGCATAAGTTAAAAGCAAAAGAAAAAAAAATCGATTATATACATCATTGATATTGTGATTTTGTGGGTTCTTAGAATTTAAAATCTTGCTTGCAGAAATTTAAAATTCCTTTCGTTGCAGTAAACAGTAAGTATTACACCCCTTGCAGCAGTAAGCAGACGTGAAATACACAACAGCCGTCTTCAAGGTCGTCTCGTTCTCAGCTGGATGTAAACAAACAAAAGAATTCATTGCAGTATACTTCAATTGTTCACAACTCACACGACTACACCACTAACAACTCAATTAACAACTAGCTGACCTGCTCAAACACTTTGCGGGGTTTTATACCTCCAGTCATTATTTTAGAAATCCGGTGACGTTTCAAGGCCTTTCGTGGCGGCAAGACAAAGACGGAACTATCCAGACATCACTGGGTCTCTTTCTCTCGTTTAGTCTTTCTGTGGCCACGCCGTGGCTCAGTGGTTAGACCGCTTGGCTCTCACCAAGGTGGCCCGGGTTTGATCCCAAGCGACCGCAAAGTGAGATTTGTGGTGGACAACACGGCGTTGGGGCGGGTTTTCTCCGGGACCTCCGGTTTCCCCCGCCATCTCATTACACCGGTGCTCCATCTTCATCTCATGCATCATCAGTGTCACCGCCTGCGGTGCCGTATGTAGTAAAAGCGGGCATTAAACTCTACACATTTCATTTCATTGTCTTTCTCTCTCTCGGCAAGCGTTCGGCGCTGGCGCCACTGTCTCTTTCTTTCCTACCCACGCATAGCTCTGGCTCTGCGCCGCCTCCAACCAAACAATGCGATCGGTGACAAATGCAAGATATTCAATAAAATCGCCTCGCCAACGAACTACCCCTTATATAGTCATTTGTTTCCATAATTTTGAGTATCCCAAAAATGGTTGTACCATTGTGGTTACAATTATAAATATTTAGGATATTTTCATGACAAATGTGGTGGGTATCTTAATTTTCTGGTAATATGTAGCTTCCAAGGACTCTTCATTCGAACTTTTTCATAGCCATAAGAGAGCTCGGGGAGCTCGAACTGCCTACGGGATCAGTCCAGGTAGAAAAAGCAAACATTGAATTGAGTGCAGGGATTTCTGAATACGAACTTGAATTGCATGCGAGGCTTTCCTTGGACATTCTTGTAATACTTGGGACTGAACAGTTGAAAAAATGACTAGCATTTGGTGTCTTCAAGACGGTATTGATCTCATCGTATCTTCACCAAGGTTAATGAAGAAGTTTAAGTTTAACTCCAAATACGCGATATGTGAACTTCGATTATGCCTTGCATATGGCAATACGTAAAATTCTACTAAGTGTCAACTTACTACGATGTAAATTTCTTCTGGAGCAAAGTCGTTGGAGGAAGATTCGAAATGTTTATTAACAAAAGGTTTCTGAGATTGGTAACTTCCTGAAGGTATGTTCTAGACGTTCTCGGGCTTCGAGCCAGGTAAGCAGATGTTGAGACATCGACGTTTCGGGAGCGTACATCTCTCCCATCTTCAGGATGTTGAATGACTTAGGGCTGGGCTCCCGAAACTTCGATGTCTCAACATCTGCTTCATGCAGGACCTGCTGTAGATTTAACAATTTTTTCTCTTCACTTAGCAGGTTCTCGAAGCCCGAGAACGTCTAGAACATATACGCCGCCAGGAAAGATTCAGCTCATATTCCTGAAGGTAGTTTACGGTCTTGCATACTTAAGTCCCAACCAAGTGGAAGACTATTTTACTGATGACATAATGGCAATACAATTCACTGATTGGTGAGTCCATGCATTTTGTGATTATGTTCCAGAAAATTATATCATGTTTGATAACCAACTCCCTCCAATTATGGACGGTCTTCTTACTCTTGCATGCGTACAACCAATGCATGTGAATTCTTTGATGCACATTTAAAGAGTTTGCTGTACTTTCCACACCCTAAAATGTACCAATTGTTAGACTTCTTGAAAGGAATTCATACCGAAACACAAATAAAATTAAGTTGTGAATCAGCCATTAAACGACCAGCAATTCGAAGAAGAGAGAAAATGATGGAACTGCAAAAAAGAAACAACGTCTTTTCAGTCCATTAAAAGAGTATGTTATCAATGTCTGTCCAAAGTTTGACTAAGTCTGATGAAGACGAATAATTATGTGGAACTGTAAAAGAATTATGTGAAGCATATAACATTTTTAACCATACAAGTTTTAGCTTCTGTGTAAGGCTAGGCTACCAGTCATAAATCTGATTAATGGGAAGAAAGCTTTTACACGTTTTACTTGGCACGTAACTTCAGGACTTCGTAGAAAACCTTAGCACGAAATTCGTAAACACCGAAAATAATACTGCACATAAAATGCAGATCCCGTTAAAGGACCCCATTGATATCAGATGTATTTGTATGTCACCGTGTGGCAAGCCGGAGCCGGGCGCGTGGGCAGGAGAGAAAAAGACAGAGAAGCACCAGAGCGCTCGGTCAATTGTTGCTGCCGAGAGATTTCTAGAAAGGTCTACGGCATTTGAGAAACAATGACTGGGAGGTATAAATACGGGCAAAGTGTTAGATGACAGTAGTTGTGTGATTGTTATTGCGACAGTGGACGTGTAACGCAGTGATTTCTTTCATTTGTTTACATGCGGCAGAGCATTGAGTCGACCTTGAAGACAGCTGACTGTCAATTTCACGTCCTTTTACTGCAATAAAGAGTGTTCTAAATTTCTGCAAACGAAACCTTTGATTCTACGTAACCCTAGCAATACGTTCTGAATCAGTCATTAGACGACCAGCAATTCGAAGAAAAGAAACTGCTGTTCTTAATAAAATATTGCAGCTACAAACAAAGAAACAACACCTTTTCAGTTCATTAAAATTTATGTGATCAATGTCTGCCGAAGTTTGACTAAGTTTGACGAAGTCCAATAATTATGTGAAACTGTAAAAGTACAATATGATGCATGTAATATTCTTAATTATACCAGTGTTAGCTTCTGCATAGAGCTAGGTTGCCGGTCATAAATCTGAAAAATGGGAGTGAAAATTTTCGCGTTTTACTTGGCACGTAACTCCGTAGTAAACCTTAGCATGCAATTTGTAAACATTAAAAATAATACTGTACATAAGAATAAGAAGCAATATAAGAAGCAGTGTCCTTAGAAGATTTCTAAAGGAATTGTCGCTTGACCAGGATGAATAGGGAAGTCTTTGGATCATTTACAATGGCGACAGAACAGCCACAAAGGGATTTTGGTTGAAAAGGAATTTTGAGAGTGAACGTTATATATACACACACGCGCAGCTGTGGTCAGAGGGCACTCTTCGGCGTGAAGCCGATATGGCTAGTTCGCGGCTAGGAAGACATTATAAACAGTCTTCGGCTTGAAGCCGATCAGAGGAGTCTTCGGCGTGCAGCCGATGAGACAAGAGTCTGAGGCGTGAAGCCTTTTAGAGCAGTCAACTTGTTCTGTCTTAAATATTTGTCAGGTCATCAAAATTTATCGAGTAATAAGCAATTAGCATTCAATAACTCTAAACCGAGATTGGTAACCCTTGGTCGGCAACTTCCATTTCGATGTTTGAAAAGAAGAAGCAGTGAATAAATAATTTGGAGACGGTCATTCCAGTGTTGTGAAAATCTCCTTCTCACACACATCCACGCATACCCTGAGAGAAACCTCATTGCTCGCCGACTTATTTGCTCAACCATAAACATTTTAGTTACAAATTGGCGCCGCAACGTAGAACTCTTTGTTCGCCACACACATTTTGCTTCAAACCCCATATTTTTAGCTCAAATAGTTTTTCTAATACAAATAAATAAACCATTATTACCTGTATTATAACAATAAATCGCGACGTAAGCACTGTATGAATTTGGTATGTATGCTTGTACGTATATTTGTAATTACTCAGAACTGAAACGTAAATGTTTGACGTGACGTGATGAAAGAATTACTTTGAAAAATCCAATTCGAGCGAGAGGAAACAACAAATTTCCTGCTGCCCTGGCAGAATGTGTCTGGTCACATTATATCTTTGTTTATTAATGGTTCATAATATCTATTTACTCTGGATAGTTCAAAGTGGTTGGTGTGTATGTATGTACATATACTTTTCATTACTCAGAACTGAAATTTAAACTACTGCATGACGTGATGTATGTATGTATTTAATCACTGCAATTGGGTTCTACCCGGTGGCAGAGTTAAGAATACAGATCAAATTACAAGTACTAGATTTACAACAATAACACAATAAACAATACAAACATGATATTATTTTACTTAGTCACTTAAAACATCTAATTACTTCTCTATTTACATATTATATACCATTATAATTCAAAAGTTAAAATATAAAACATCTAGATTTTTCCTAAATTTCTTCAGCGATAGGGGACAGCCTGATTTTCGGTTTTGCAGCATCTTAATCCTTTTGCGTAATTTGGGCGACATTAAAAAGAATTACTGTGAATATGTCAAGTTGTTATATTTGAGAAAGAGCAAATACTTCATTTCCTGTTAGTCTGCGGAATGCTGTATGCATATGTTTATGAATGAATGCTAGATAAGAAGTGTTTATTTCCTCTGGAGAGTTCAGATCAATATCATTCAGTTGTTCTTTACACAACAGTAGAGTAAGAGTTAAATAGTGCAATGGCTACTTGCGGTGAATTTAGTGGCGAGTCAAAAAGGCAATTATTGCGAAGTCACGCTCGAAGTATTCTTTTTAAGGTGTACACGTTCTTAAAAAAATCGGGCCATGAGGAATATAGAAATCAGCTCGATTTCAAAAATGCTTAACGGCCTACTGCTGAAGCGTGTGGTATAGGTAAAACAAGTGTGTCCCCCATTTGGATTAGAAAAGCAGGTAAATTATAAACTATAATTATAGTTATAGTATTTAAAAAAATACATAATTTGCGAAAATGCTTTTTCCAGTTTTGATTTTGGCAACTGCATCATTGTAAAAGTTTGTAAAATATAATTCGCTTACCCTTACATTTAGAACCAAGCAGACCTGCATGTTGTATGGGTGTGCGAGAGAGAGGGAAATATAAAAGGAGTGGGATAACAAGCTGGCAACGCTGAGTGTGATGCGGCATCTGATTAGCTGCACTGCAGAACCCTTCCCATTTAAAACACATAATAGGGTGAGGTAAAATTTTATTACGAGGCGTTAGAATGGAAACTGTTTTATCAAAGATAGGAGATATTCTATGAAAATTGACTTTGCTTTTTTTACAAAACAGTTTGTCAGAGTTAGACTCTATCATGGAATTTAGAAAGATAAAGCAGGAACGAAGTCCCATGAGCTAATTATATTCTGTGGGAATCCAGTGGTTGACACTCTAACCTTCATATTTAGAGGTCCGCGGTTCGATGACTGGCTGGAGTGTGACTTCATTTCTTAATCCTGAATTATTTTCTATAGTCTGCAGATTGAATGAGAGTGAAGGCAAGTTCGAATTTAATATAATAACTAAAATAATAACACCGCCATAAATAAGTGAGCATGATTCACTGTTGAACATTGGATAAATTGCCCCGCATATGACCTTAGATTTTAAAAGTTGAGTACAAATGAAGAATTAAGAAGAAACACTACTTCCAACTGACTTAGTCATAAAAGCAATTCTAATGTCGAAACAAAATATAAAGGGGCAATTCGTATAAGATATACTTAAGCATAACTTAAGCATTTAATGTTGTGTTATGCCACCGTAATGCATACAATCGTACTGACTGACATTGACAAAAACTTACATCTACAATTTTTTTAGCAAAACAAATAATAATCTAAGTTACCTTATTGTGTGTGATATATATTTGTAAAGATAGCATCGCTTAACGTGATAGCTAATTCATATTTATATTTAGTTTTCTCCAATCTACCAAGAGTAAATGGAAGGAAAGCTCCTTTACGAAAAGCTTATATTTGTCTATTTGTGAATAGCATAATTAAAATTGAAAACTTGGTTAAATATCAAAATTGGCATTTAAGTTTAGTTAGTATCTTCCAAGAGTGTGAAATTTGTAACTTTAAAATTTCGTTCAAACTGTATAGCTTAGCCAACGTAGTAGTGACATTCACATCGTACATTGAGCTCAAATAAGGCATAAAATAGGCCAGTAATATTACGGAATTGACTTCATATGCAGTAAGATAATACAATAAATATGACATTTGAACTAAACAAAAGTTAGTCGTATATTAGTATGCAAAAAGAATCCAAAATATTATTTACAAGAAGCATAAAAATATATCCATTATCGCAGGCTTCTTTACCGAAAAAGAAATATTTTTACTTCCAGTATTGTGTTAATATACATTGTTGCAGCTGTACATTTCCACGAAGTAAAAGCACACAAACAGTCCAGATTAAATCTAAAGAGTGAAATTAAAGTCTATTATGGAACTTATAAAAAGTTAGAATCTTCTTCCTGTGTATCCTATTTTACAGGTAGTGCCATCTATGGAGAGCAATATACAATCGATAAAATGGTTGTATTTCCTAGTGGGCAGCAATGCAATTAAAATAACCTCTGCTATATTATATATGTTTATGCCCTTAAATTAACGTATTACAGCAAACTACTTCTTCAATCCACTCTACTACATAGGACTATTATGTGTACCACAAGTTCGAGATAAACATTTACAAATATAGTTTCATTAAACAATTTTTGTATATACTTGACTATGTCTGAAGTGATGTTTAAAATCTAGAAAGTTGTGTTTGGAGTTCAAAATTAAAATGAGATCACAAGAAACACAAAAATGGAGATTATCATTATCAAGATATAAAAACACTCATATTATAAAAGAAAACAACGAATATCTCGTAAATCGTCAATTGCTTAATAAACTAAGCTAACATAAATTATTTGTTTTAACCCTAACTCCATTGTTTGTGTAGTATATGTTAGTCACTGTATTGGTGCAATAAGCTACAGCATAGCAGCTGTTGTTCCCGGCCACGGTATGTCTGGGTCGATCTCAGACATACACGTGACACTTTATGTCCAGATACTTCTCCAGTGTTCACTTCACTGGACTCCTGTACTCCAGAAGTGTAAGTTGACCCTTAGTCGTTAGATACAGAAGGGACTACTAAGCATCTCTTTGCTTCTAACATTGTTTATATGACAATCAAAGTAGGACAGAAACATCAGTGAAAGATGGTACTTCTGTATCTGTTTGTTCGTGCTCCACATTTGGTACTTCTTTCCTCTCCACTGTATTGGTAGAAATGCGAAAGTAGTTAATTTTCCATACAGTATCTCTAAACATAAACGTATTCTAAGACGACCACGACAAATATAAACTTAGGGGCATAAGTTTCATGTTAAAACAAAAATGAATAGAAAAGTTAAATAAAACGGAGCTATTCTCGCACAAATTGTATCACTCAGGTATCAAACCAACGAAGTGTATTTCAAAAGTATGAGACAAAATAGGTGGCGATGTCATTTCCAATTTGTATCAAAGATATTTATGAGGTGTTTCGTAAATTATTGCTATCTCTTTGGGCTTGAAACATCTGTGTAGTAATTGGTTATCTCATTCCTATATTTCCCGAATCAATATAAAACAGAGTTATATAAACAAATGACAGTGTAGTGTATGAATATTGTCCTCAATATAACTGGAATAATTGAACTACAACTTGCCACTGTGTGTTTCCTAGAATTAAATACAAATACAGTACAACCGTGATACACAGTTTCAGGTATCAAACAATCAAGTTTATACCAAAACTAGCAAGTTTAAAACTTTATCACTCTTGTGGCAAATTTAGTCTATACGTAGTTTATGTGAAGAACAATTACATTTGATTTATCTATTTGTGGTTGACTATGAAGCCCACAAAATCGTAACTTCCTACTGGGGTCCTATATCTCAAGATAAGTTTGAGAATTAGTTTACGGGGAGAAATGTGAGTCTGTCTGGAAGTTTTCTGTTAAATAGGCAGGTTGCTATCGAGATCAGGTTGTAAATGTAAACCTATAGGCCTAAGCTCCATAGTAAAGACCAAAAATAATTAAAATGAAATAAAATAAACTATTCGCTCACAGATTATACAAGTAAGAAATTGACCCAAAGAGGACTTTGGAGTAGACAGAAGAATAATCTTCAAGTTTTCTCCGGAAACAAGCGATCCAATTTAACATGTTATTTTTTAAAATATTTAACTTGTCTTTTTTATTGCATTTTAAACCAAAAAAGTTAATAACTGTTTATTTTTTCAGACATAAAATAAAGTACGGGACTGAAGAGGATAAATATTTTTAGAAGGAATCCTTTCATCTCAGGCCTATTTTGCATGAAACCCGTTTCTAAAGATTTTATTTTAGCAAAACTGAATTTACCAATTATTTTGTATTACCACATGTTTAAGACAAAGTTATAGCAAGTAAAGTTCATAAGCTTATTTTTTTTAATAAATCAGTATTTATTTTTGTATGACTGGAAAAACGGAAGAGATCAACAAAATCTTTCTGTGTACTTAAGAAGGTAGATATTATTAGGAGGGCATTTTTGTGGAATCAACTATTTCCTCACATTTCTACTCATTACTTTGCATTCTCAAATACTTGTTCTTTACTTATATTGCTATTTATCTTTATCTTCTCTCCTACTTATGCAAAGGGAAAGAAATTCCTGCCCGTAATAAACCACAAAGCTCATAAAAGATTTGAAGGTTGACGCAGCCCCTGTCACCTAGGAACACCGAGACGACATATAACCTGATATCAGAAAGACATTGACACAAACAAACGAATAAATATAAATAAATGACGTATACCAGAATATACATATGCCATAATGGTAGCATATACTCCGGAGACCTCCACAGTGACAAGGCCACTCTACGAAGGTCAGTAAACTCCCTTTGCAATCCCTGTAAACAAGCAACCCTACTCTATTGTTTATTTTGCCCTCAAGACAAATTTGGTGCCATCCAGTCTGGGACCAACCCATTGTTAAGATCCCATGCGTGCTTCTGACAACAGGCTATAAGATTTTGACCGTCGCTCAGAACACATGCTTCCGCATAAACTTTTGCATGCGGACCGTTAGAGAAAGCGTATCTGATGTTAGGTCCGAAACTGGAAATTCTGTACACTGATCTCAAGTAGGGATAGTTACCAGCCAATAGAAAATTTGTATTTGTTCATGTGATTTTGCGAACTCCAAAAATAGCTAGAGTGGGTGTGATCCAAAGTGATGGCGGAAAGTAGGTTTTGCTAGTAAGAGCACTTCGGTCCTGAGTTGTACGTGAGACGGACGCGTATTCGGCGCCGGCTAAGGAGTACACTTCCACGCCATGCTCAGAGACAAAGTGCAATGTTTAACAATCTCTCCAGTGAGAGTTAGCACAAAGAGTAATATATAGGGAAGACGATAAATATATCCAGTTCGACTACACAGTGTTACTGCCTCCGTGCTTCACATAACAATATTGACAGTGACGCTAAACACAGCAACCACACTGACCACGACTTTACGGTGGCGAGCAAAGGAGTCTAAGGACTACAATAAACTTCTGTCTAACAGATTCTATGTGTCATCATTAACCCACAACCAGTCAGGACACACCAACTTCTGACGTACAGATGAGAGTTCTCATGCGGGAACTACATGTCACCTCGAACCGATTACAATCTCCCTTTCCTTAACCTCCTCACGCCACCAGTCCTTAATTGTGAGGCGTTGAGCACAAGGGAGAGCTCGACGTAGTCCGCTATGGGCTGGACCACCTCAAGGTCACTTAAGCTTGCTGTATTACCTTTTCCGATTTTACGAATGCATAAGGGAATATTTAATAAACAAGTTTGCGTAAATTTCTGCCTATGTTAACATGAACTGGGTTCTAGAATAGCGTTCGTAAGAATAGTTTATACAAAATTTAGTTGCAAAGTTTGTGAAACAGCAACGCGTGATATATTTCTTTACTAATCATAGCCTATACTAATAGGATTGCTTGTCGCTGCACAGATTGCCCTATTGTTTACCGATTAGCTGCAGTATTTTTAAATCAAGGGACCTCTTACATGTATTTTTACAGAAAGCTTGGTATCCAGTTTTTTAGGAAACGGAAAACCTTCCCTACTTACTACACGTCTGTAGTAAAAAGAGTAAAAATGGCGACAGGGGGAGAAAGTACATTGTAGCATCTCAGAGCAGGGAACGAAGACCAGGTGTCTTAGCGAGGCAACATGTGTGAAAATATTGAAATTAGGTTAAGTGGTGGATGTGTCGCCTCACAGCGTAAGATGTTTAAGTGACCGAATTGATGTCATGAGGAGAGAACAGCTGAAAAACTGTCTGCACTGGTGAAATTCGCTTAGTTTCTTTGTAATTGGCATATTATTATGAACCACTTTATCGTGTACTAATGAATTCCGTTGCTTCAATCTAGACCAGTAGGGCTTATGTCACAGCAGGAAAAGTTAACTGGAGTTCTTTGTCAGTATAACCTCAATCTGGGCTGGAAGAGCTGCACGACCCCTAGATGAGTATATGATAGGCAGATCGTTCTCAGTTGATCACGAGGATGAAGTGAAGAAACTATAGCAGGCTTTAAGCGACATACATCTACAGTGGCTTGCTCGAAGTTCAGAGAAATGTACAAGTCTTCCGGAAAGCAGCCCTCCAGATCTATGTAGGAAGCATCTAGCACCGCCACACATCACGAAAGCAGAAGCACACCTAAAAGATGAAAAATAACCAAGTGAAAGGAAAATGAGGAACAGATAAGCAAATGCCGTTCACTTTCCGATCAGGGAAAACTAACTAAACTGTGTTAGACTGGACAGCCAACAAAAATCAAACCTAGGATTTCAGGAATACAAGTATCACAAATTACCACAGAGCCATGGCGGATAGTCTTTATCCCCATGCCAGGTACGAGGGCCGTCTGAAAAGTTTCCGAGCTCAACATGAAGATGGCGGCACTCATATATAAAGGCTAGTGTATTTCGGTTTTCATCTGTTAACGGCTACTCAACAAAGTTTCAGCCATTCTGGACGCTCAATTGTTATGTAACAGCCGTTTGTATGAGCTGATGCGATTGCTTTTATGAAAATGGACAAAATCGAGTATCGAGCTGTCATTGAATATTTAGTTTTGAAAGGCAATACGACTACGTAAATCAAAGATGAGTTGGATTCTGTATATGGGGACTCTGCACCATCATTTACCACAGTGACATTTTGGGTCCAAATTCAATGGAAAAAGACAAAGCAAATATAAAAATCATTAAAGATGAAGAATTAGAGGAATATTATAAAAATGTCTCGAACACAGGAGATAAACAAAATTGGCAAATAGATAAATTATACAGAGCAGAAGTAGACCGGTTAGAAGTAGAAGAATTAATGGAAAGTATAGGTAAAAGTAGAAATAGGAAAGCCTGTGGAATAGATAATATTAATTTAGAATTAATTAAATATGCTCCTAAAGAATTACATGACAGATTACTGTATCTATATAGCAAGTGTAGGGAAACAAAAGAAATACCGCAAGAATGGAAGATAGCTAAAGTGATATCAATATTTTAGAAAGGGGGAAGAACAAGACCTGAAAAATATAGAGGGATTAGTTTATTGTGTGCTGCCTACAGAATATATGCCAAAATAATAAGTACTCGGTTAAACAAAATAACTGATGCAAAGTTGCTTAGCCTACGTTAAATTTGAAATTAATAAGACAATTTATGATTGAAAAAAAATTTATTTCACACAGGCCGTGTGTAGGCTAAAGTATGGAAAGATAGAGTCAGACTGAAAAATTCAATGCCTTAGCCGGGATTTGAACCACGGATCTTACCGTCCAGCCGCTCTAACCCTTGAGCTAGTATGGCCAACGTGCCAACATGACATTATATTCTCAAACTGACTCGTGTTTTTTCCGGTAAACCACCTAGGAGTTCTCATTAACATATGATACAACTACCTTAATGACGACTTACTATGCTGTAAGTACTTTAAGGACCGGGCTTTATAGTTAACCACTATTAGGTCAATTAATGGATATTAATTGTTCCTTCACACTAGCCGTGTGTAGGCTAAAGTATGGAAAGGTAGAGTCAGGCTGAAAAATTCAATGTCATAGCCGGGATTAGAGCCACGGATCTTCTGGTTACCGTCCAGCCGCTCTAACCATTGAGCTACTATGGCCAACGTGCCGATATGACATTAAATTCTCCAACTGACTCCTGTTTTTCCCGGTAAACCACTTAGGAGTTCTCATAAACACATAAGACAACTACCTTAATGGCGACTTACAACATGTAAGTACTTTAAGGTCCGGGCTTTATTGTTAACCACTATTAGGTTGGTTAATGGATATTAATTGTTCTTTCACACTGGCCGTGTGTAGGCCAATGTGAAAGGTAGCTGGTCTCATGTATTTATGAGAACTCCTAAGTGGTTTACCGGGGAAAACAAGAGTCAGTTGGAGAATTTAAGGGGGGACGTATGCAAACATTCATGGTATTACATAAATAGCCAAAACTTCCAAAGTTTTTAAGTTAGAGAAGTGAAACTTAGAATACTCATTTAAGATATTACCGTTAATATGCACAATTTGTTTCATTATTTTTCATTGTTTACAACTAATGCTACATATTTTTTTCTATATACAGAGATATTTACAAACTTAAGCCCATTTTTTAAAAAATTCACATATGCTATCTTTCTGAAATTTGGTATGTTATTTTAAAAGACACTAAAATTAATTTTTTGGATTTAGATTTGTTATTGGAGCTGTATAGAATTTAAAAAAATGTTAATCATATGCATCCTTTAAAAATTAAAATAATTTCATATATTTTGTACCATCACATTCCATCTGGAGTTTAATCTTAAATTCTGGGACCAACAAAATGTTCATTGTGGCATAAGAAAGCTGTGTGCTGAATTGCATCACTGTAAATGAAGTAGTTTGAGATAAAAATGGGCTGAAGTTGTAGAAAATGCATGTTACGGGGAAAGGCAATTAAAAATACAATAATTATTATCGAATTTGCCTTTTAACATCCATAGTCTGTATCCTCATTCTGGTCTTCTTCAGCCTTTCTTTTTAAATTTCTCTTCTGTTTTGCTTCTTTCTGCATTAATTTCTGCACCAGCGATGCGAATGCTGTCGATACTCTGCAAAATTGTTTCCATAAACACACCAGGTTGATACCCTAACTGATGCGTAACTTTCTTTCTGCCAACATTCCCATCATTAAACACTATTGCAGCATCAAATGTAGCAATTCTCACAACTATGGAAGACACAAATTATGTTCTGGGACATCTTTTCCATATCAAACTGTTGAGGCTTTCATTTGGGTTCTGTATCTCTCCATAGAGACATGTTTTTAGCAAGTCTGCGTGTGCTAAGAATTGGTAGGGGGCTTTATAGATTCCAAAACAGCTGATGGAAGACTATGTGTTGCTACTATGCAACACTAGGACATTTAATTTTTTAAAGGTACATACAGACAATGTACAGTCATAATATTTTGGTGTTTGATAGCTAACACTATATACTATTTTGCAAAACAATAAAAAGATTATATTTTTTTAACATTTTCTCGTACGTACCCCCATGTTGGCATGTTGGCCATAGTAGCTCAATTGGTTAGAGCGGCTGGACGGAGACCAGAAGTTCCGTAGTTGAAATCCTGGCTATTGCATTGAATTTTTCAGTCTAACTCTACCTTTTCATACAATCTATTATCTTTCATTATTCCATAGCGGAGTCATTCCATGTCAAATCGCACATGAAGGAAAAAATGATACACGTATTTCTTTGTTAGTCTCTGGTTTAATTATTTTGGCCAATAAAAAGCATTAAACATTTGGGTATTTTGCGCGCATCGTTCTACATTAATGTGAATATATCTGGTTATTTTTGGCAGAAAAATATAATTTTTGGCTCATTTACTAAATTGAAATATATACTTCATTTACACATTAAACAAAAAATATTTCGTGTAATATTTACATTTTCAGAAAGGCATTGAGATTACAAATATCATTATCAATGTTAGCACATTGCTAAAAAAATTCCAAAAAAAATTAAAACTAACCTCATGATGTCATATAACCTCAGGAAAAAAATCAGATTGGGATTTCAAATAATAAGAGAGAAATTAAGTAGCTTACCAAGTCGTGCAGCGCTGCTTACAAGGTCAAGACGCACACACACACCATTTGGCAGCTGACGGCGCATCTTGCGTTGCACTGACACCATCACCTACAAGGTCAATTACGATTTCTGTTTCCAGAAGTTTGCTGATGATACTATTAATAGTTCTCTTTGATCACATTCATCACACGACATTCCATAGTTTGAAATTCCAGTCACAAATTTACACTTGCAGTCACCACATATTTTGTTGCATTGATTTAAAATTAATCATAGATTGGTTAAAGAATTTTAATATTCACCACTCTCCCTTCGCTTTGCAACGAATAGTTTTTATTACTGCCAGAGATACAGATATTGGCACAAAAGAATGCAATTGTAAAGTGCCTCGCACCACGTTTGCTTGTTGGTATCTTGATTGAAATACATTATTGTGCTCCTTATGGTGACTATCGGAGAAAAAGTTGAAAACTACATTGCAAATGTTCTTCTCGGCCCAAGTGAACAGATTTCTTGGAGTTGAGATAAGTCTATTCCAGGCTGAAGGCTAGCTTCCATTTTAAGTCTTTTAACAGTACCACCGATGCCATCACAAGGTCCTTTTCCGTAGGATGTGGCGAAAAAGTGCCACTCTGCTTGAATTTGAAAGTCATTTTCGTGTTTTATTTTTATACTGAGCACTAGACCCATCTAAAGAATATATTACTTTACGCAGTACTCTCAGTTTCTGTTTCAGAAAAAGTAACAGTTTTGTTTGGAAAAGGTGGACAGCTCTGGTGTCGTGTTTTAAGCATTCAGAAATAGCAACAAAGTTGAAATGTTTTATGTAACTAAGCGGTAATTTTAAGATCTCATTAGTACCATTGTATTCGTTTTTACTCCACTTGAATTCTTTGTTTCAGTTCTGATAGTGGGGATAAATTAAAAGACTGAATTTCTTTATTCTAAGAATTTTAATTGCTGTAGTATGTGACTTTGGACTTAGTTGTGTATATTTTAATATTTTGTTCCTCATTTTGCTGATGTTAGTGTAAGAATTTATATCGTCTCTTATAATGTTGGGAACATATCCCTTTCGGAAGGACATTAGGGTCAATGTCCTGTTAATCTACCCCCAGAAAATGCAAGCTTTATACACACCAGCTACGTACAGCCATAGTTCAGGCCGTTGGTCCATTTTCCAGAGTTCTAGAAGGTACAGAAGCCATACTTTTCAAAAGAGTGCTGTAAAATTCCAACTTTTTCCCCGTTCCATTCCACATTACTGAGAGTGGACGTGGCAAATATCCGCATAGTGGCTAATAAAGCATATACACTTCACGGCGAACGTAAAAAAACAGCAAGGGGTCGTTCTTTTTTACTTTCTCCTAATTTACCATCTGAAACTATCTTACAATCGGAGTCACCGAAAACGTTGCGTTTTATATGCTCTTCCCGTTCACTCTTGCTTTCTCATTCCCATGCAAGAGACGGCAACTTTCCTTTCATCTAAAAGTGAACATCGGGCATGGTAAAGAATGCAAAAGGCTTTTTAATTTTTTTTTCCTTTATAGGAGGCTGCTTTCACTTCTGCTAATTACCACAACAGCTACTAATTATGGACTTCGCTAATTATTTTCAGAAATTCTGAAAACTCTTTCCCTAAAAATATCAGAAGATGGATAGCCTTTTCAATAACAGCACAAGTAGAATGTGGAGTAATTCTTGAGGGTTTTGTGTCCGGCAGTCATGTAATGACCTCTGTTGAAGCATTTCCAGCTCAAGTTATAGATTATTCATACCTAGTTATCCAGGCAAAAACTTCGTCTTAATTTCACATGACTTTTTCCAACCATTCTTCAGCAAAACATCTTTAGAAAAACACATTCTTCCATCTACCTTGGATAATCGAAGTAAACATTAGTATAAATGAAAGGATAGAGCCAGAATGAAAAATTCAATGCCATTGCCGGGATTTGAACCACGGATATTCTGGTTTCCGTCCAGCCGCTCTAACCATTTGAGCTACTATGGCCAACGTGCCAACATGACATTGAATTCCCCAACTGACTCGTGTTTTTCCGGTAAACCAATAGGAGTTCCAATAAACACATGAGACAACTACCTTCATGCCGACTTACTATGCTGTAAGTACTTTAATGCCCGGGCGAGAGTCAGTTGGAGAACTCAATGTCATGTTGGCCGTTGGCCATAGTAGCTCAAATGGTTAGAGCGGCTGGACGGAAACCAGAAGATCCGTGTTTCAAATCCCGGCTATGGCATTGAATTTTTCATTCTGGCTCTACACTTTCATAGTGCGTCCTACACATGGCTAGTGTGAAAGAACAATTAATTTCCATTAATTGTACCTTATAGTGGTCCGAACTATAAAGCCCGGGCCTTAAAGTACTTACACCATAATAAGTCGCCATGAAGGTAGTTGTCTCATGTGTTTATGAGAACTCCTAGTTGTTTACCGGGAAAAACACAAATCAGTTGGAGAATTCAATGTCATGTTGGCACGTTGGCCATAGTAGCTCAAATGGTTACAGCGGCTGGACGGAAACCAGAAGATCCATGTTTCAAATCCCGGCTATGGCATTGAATTTTTCATTCTGGCTCTACCCTTTCATAGTGCGTCCTACACATGGCTAGTGTGAAAGAACAATTAATTTCCATTAATTGTACCTAATAGTGGTCCGAACTATAAAGCCCGGGCCTTAAAGTACTTACAGCATTATAAGTCGCCATTAAGGTAGGTGTCTCATGTGTTTATGGGAACTCCTAGTTGTTTACCGGGAAAAACACGAGTCAGTTGGAGAATTCAATGTCATGTTGGCACGTTGGCCATAGTAGCTCAAATGGTTAGAGCGACTGGATGGAAACCAGAAGATCCGTGGTTCAAATCCCGGCTATGGCATTGAATTTTTCATTTTGGTTCTGCCCTTTCATAGTGCGCCCTACACAAGGCTAGTGTGAAGGAACAATTAATTTCCATTAATTGTACCTTATAGTGGTCCGAACTATAAAGCCCGGTCCTTAAAGTACTTACACCATAATAAGTCGCCATGAAGGTAGTTGTCTCATGTGTTTATGAGAACTCCTAGTTGTTTACCGGGAAAAACACGAGTCAGTTGGAGAATTCAATGTCATGTTGGCACGTTGGCCATAGTAGCTCAAATGGTTACAGCGGCTGGACGGAAACCAGAAGATCCATGTTTCAAATCCCGGCTATGGCATTGAATTTTTCATTCTGGCTCTACCCTTTCATAGTGCGTCCTACACATGGCTAGTGTGAAAGAACAATTAATTTCCATTAATTGTACCTAATAGTGGTCCGAACTATAAAGCCCGGGCCTTAAAGTACTTACACCATAATAAGTCGCCATGAAGGTAGTTGTCTCATGTGTTTATGGGAACTCCTAGTTGTTTACCGGGAAAAACACGAGTCAGTTGGAGAATTCAATGTCATGTTGGCACGTTGGCCATAGTAGCTCAAATGGTTAGAGCGGCTGGATGGAAACCAGAAGATCCGTGGTTCAAATCCCGGCTATGGCACTGAATTTTTCATTTTGACTCTGCCCTTTCATAGTGCGCCCTACACACGGCTAGTGTCAAAGAACAATTAATTTGTATAAATGTTTTACTGCATTGTCTTTGTAGTTACTGGAAATTTAGTGTATGGTAGGCTTATCCAATGGTCCAATATTCCAAATAAAAATTCCATGTTCTTTGAATGACCATAATGACTTCCCATCAACTTGAAAAACATAGATACGTTAACAATGAAACTTAGAACAAGGAAATGATTTACTACAACAACATGTATAAAATGAAATAATTTAACGCATGTGTGCTATAAAATATATGTAAAATATTTGTGTAGCAAGAATGTGTCTTTTTCTTACAATTCATCAGTCTATTGAAATGAAGAGGGATTCAGGGAGTATTCCTAGGACACTATAAATAACCACGAACATTATACGAGGGGTGTCGTAAAGGGTAGAGTGATGAAAATTTTTCAGTGTCATCATTGATTCCTCGGGACATAATGTTGGTAGTTTCAGTGATTTGAGTTCTTTGTTTTTACAGTGAGTGTCAGAAGTTACTGAGGCGTAAGATGGAGAAAACTGAGGCTCGTAGTGAGATTAAGTTCCTGCATTTGAAGGGTTAAACTGCCCACGAAATCCATAATTAGATGATGGTTGTTTATGGAAATGATTGCCCATCGTATGACACTATTGTGAGGTGGAAAAGGTATTTTCAAACTGGTTACATATCCCTGACAGATGAGCGTAGAGTTGGTAGACCGTCAATGAAAGACGATGCTGTTAGAGTGAAGAAAGTGGAGTGTTTAGTACTGAAAGACAGACGAGTCAGTATCAAAATGACCATGAATGAGACACATATTAGTTATGGTAGTGTGTGGAAAATTATCCATGACGAACTGCACATGTCTAAGGTGTCTACACGGTGGGTTCGACATTTGCTAACCCCTTTCCAGAAGCAAACACGGTGTAACCGCTGAGTATATATGAGGGTAGCAACCCCCATTCATCCTCATTTTTTGCTCATTGCTCATTGCAAGCATTTATAGGATATCAACTCACACTGATAACAGTATAGAAATAAAAGTTTCAACCCTTTGTCACACAAATTTTGATATCCCGCAAGTAGATGCCATTAATAAGTTTGTTGTCCCCGGTAGATGGCAGTGTCATAGATATTCTTCATCCACCAGGAGTGGCCAAGGTCAGTCAATGTCAGTTGAATGGTTGAAAATGAAGTAGAGTTGTTTTGAAACCGGTCCCAAAGGAATGTAAATACAGATAAGTAATAGTGTAGCTTTGTTGCTATAGTGCTTAGTGATATTAATAAGAGTAAAGCTCATTGAATTCGCTTCAAAATACCGTAAGAAGACCGTAGACTCTTATATAAAAGTGAGTATCTCTTTAAAATGTGACTCGGATTGCAGCTACAAAACGTGGAGGAAAATATAGAACTGGAGCCAAAATATTCTAATTTGCACTACGAAATGTGATGGAGGTTGGGGTTGTGTTTGGGGTTGCTTCAGCGTATCAGATGTCGGCAATCCCCATATTATGGATGGAATAATGGATATCAGGAAGTGTATGAGCATTCTGAAGCAAGATTTAAGTAACATTGTGGAGGAAATGGACCTCCAAGAAGGCTGAATATTTACGGTCCAAAGCATACTGTGACTAGGACTGTTGTATTATGTTCGTAAGCAGCTTCTACGTCCCCCCAGTCGCCAGATATTAGCCCAATCGAGTGTGGAGTATCCTGGGAAACCCACAAAGAAAAGGACAATCTTCAACTAAGACACACTGAAAACGGCAGCGTTGACAAATGGAACAAAATACCAAACACAAAGGTTTAAAAACTTGTGCACCCTCTACCAAGAAGATTAGAGGCTATACTTACCTGAAGAAATACTGAACGTCGACATTCTTGAATAATGTGCAGCACTGTACGATTACTTTTTGTGACTCAGACATCTGCAATATGGTTTTATTATTATAAAAGTAGCATTTTGTTTATATGTCATCTTTATTGCATATATTGTTAATCTGTGGGTCCAATGCATTTTGCTGTTTCCTTTAAATATCTTCAGAATATCGATTTTATTTATTGATTTGGTGGTGTATGAATACTTTGTGTGCTCACAGTATGCAGAGAGGGAAAGTAGAAACAGAAATAATTCAACCAAACGATGTCAGTCACACTTCATTCCATGGTCACTTTTATAGATTTATCCGTGCGAAGAGGAAAGCAACTCAATCACTGAGCAGGGCATATTGACTAAATAAAACATCTGACAGGTCAGTATGACCAACCTTCTTTTTTATGTTTGTAAGAGCAGTGGCGTATCATGAAACCTTTGCATTCGTATGTTTTGTGACACATATCAATTACATACGCGAAGAACTTCTAATTTTACAGTTTCAAAGAGGTTTTTCCAACCTGAATGACAAACAGGCCCAACAGAAAAGCTTTAACAAATTTAAAGATTTAGGTTTGCACGAAATTCATCATCTTTTTCTGCTTCCAAGTTACCAAAATTCACTGAAACTCAGCACTGTTCCCACCTTGAATGAACTTACATGGTACATGCCATTTCTGTTTATCAGGGATTGTACTTATGACGTCATAATAGCAGGTTTTGTGTTGAGAACACCTCATCGCCTCGCGCTGGCTGTTAGGATAAGACAAGCAACCAATCACACAAATTGCACACGCCATTCAGTCTAATCCTTGTTTCATGTAAGCTTGCCCCGTATCTCTTAACGGTCACGTGACCTTATCACCTCTCATTGGCTGCTGTTGCAGTATAGGCTGTTGTGCGGTAAAAATTAGTTCGTTATTTAACATGGTGATATGTCTTTATGTTGGAAGAGAATTGTCAAATTTATATTTTCGTAACTGTTTTAATGAAATATATTACGCAACAGAGTTGATTTATCTGAAATGCTTGTTAATTCTTAAACAAAGTAAAGAGGAGGTTCCTTTGCTCTCAAGCACATGGTACGATAGCACGTGATTTAGCGGTAGTGATGACATAATTGTTTATATCACTTTTATCACTGACCTTGTTTTGAACTGGATTAGTCGTATATCGCCATTCGAAGGTGTGTCATGCCTATTGCGAGAGCTAAATTATTTTATTGATCGCTTATTCCGCGTGTAAGTATATGTATAATGGCAAAGTCCAGCGCCAGTTTTTCGCTGAAGCATCGCAAGGGAAAACCTTTACAAAGCGGCGAAAAAAGAAATGTGGTGTATGTGTTTAATGCACTCACAGAGAAGAATCCGTCCTTGTCAGTGAGAGAAGTCGAACAGATGTGCTCTGAACTTACAGGTGTGAGAGTTAGATGAGTAGGAACATCGCGACATGAAACTGAGATAACAGGAAAACTCATCACTCCAGGGGCGATATTGCTGTGTGGCGAAGACTTTATTTAAGGATAATCAGACTGTACCGAGATACAAGTCGCAAAATATACTCCCTTGACGAGACTTGGGTGAATGAAGAACACACGACAAGTATGGCGTGACATGACTTTTAAGACTGAAAGACAAGCATTTTTGCAATGTATGTATGCTGGTTTAGAAAATCCCAGTGGAAAAGGCCGAAGGCCTTTCATTATAAACTTGTTCCAGTTTTATTGCTCATTCATTCAGTTTCAACTTGCGCAGATTCATTATAAACTTGTATTTTTGAATGCCTTCATATTCTTATTTGTATGATTTTATCTATCTTCCTGGCAATTATTATGACGTTTACTGCAGGTTTCAATATGACGGGAAGGCAACGCCTATGCCCTATGGCCCCCAGGGGCCTACTTCGGTAGGTACGAGTTTGGCGCACCCGGGGTCCCGAGCCAACAGTCTCCCTCGTGTGGGCTCCTCTTCGTGGTTGAGGGAGACGGTCAACAGGCCCACCCACGTGTAGGCCGTGCGTGGAGACCCGTGGAGAAGGATTTTAGATTGTTTTCTAGTTTAGAGTTTAGGATTTAGTGAACGAAATTTTTAGTAGGTTTTGATTGATGTTCTTTATGTACGTGTATTTTTAATAGGTTTCGTTACACTTCTATAGTTTTTAGAAAGTTTTATATCTGGCTTTTGCCATGGCTAGTTTTTTAAAGGGCACTGATGACCGCCGTAGTTGAGCGCCCTTATATATATCATTATCATTATGCTCTATGGCGCGAAAGCATTAGCCAATTAGGGTGAGGGGGAAGTTGTTGCACGCGGAGTGATACATGTCAGCGGGGCAAGGTTATATGAAACAGAGATTAGTCAACTATATTTTGGGACTTAATTCGTGGTTTCCTTTCGCAGAGGATGAAATATTGTTTATTCCTTATTGTGCTATTTTAGTTACAGAATAATACTGATGAAATAAACCTGGTAAACTTTCACATCTTCCATTGTTTAGTTTCTTTAAAATAAAACTTATTCATAATGTTGAATTAGGGGATTAAGGGATTTTAAGTTTGAAACCATTATTATTTGAACAGATCTTAATACCTAGAAAAAGTTATTAAGTAACTAGGGTATTAAGTATATTGTTGCCCGCCTCGGTAGAATGGTGGTAGCATGTCTGCCTCACGTTCAAGAGTTCCCGAGTTCGAATCTCGGTCAGGGTGAGTTACCTGGATAACGCTTTTTCCAGGGTTTTCCCTTATCCTGAAAGGCGAATATCGAGTAACTCTAAGCTCTATGGACCCTGGGTTCATTTGAGCATCATAACACCCATTGCAGTCATCGTCGGTTATGACTTAATGTTGGAGGACGTAAATTACAACCAAAAATAAAAGTATATTGTCGCGGCAACGCAGAGAGATAACTGACGTATAGTGTATCACGGTGATAAAGAGCCTGCATAAGCATATTAACATTGCGCAGAGATAAAAGGCATACCAAAACAGATAAAGTGACGTAAACGTAACTATCTAGTGACATCCTCGCTCACTTTCTTCCCGGGCAGCAAGCCAGATGAAAAGATGATTAGATTCAAAGAGATCCGCCAAGTGCTGAACTAATGAGTTAGGTGATCTAATGAGAGCTCTACTACTTGTTGTGCGTGCTGGAGATTAACAGGAAAATAATACAATGCTGTGGAGTGTACATCTCTCCCATCATGAGGATATTTATAAAATGTTATAACTTCAAATGAAATACCGGATACAACACAACTATAAACAAAGACAAAACACTATCAAAATTCGCATTACTGAACAAAAGACTGTTTTCAGTAAATTTAATGCCGGGTCAGGAGATGGCGTGAGTATAGAAAATTGTGTCAAAGAAACGTAACTACTTAACTTGATTATCAAGCTGTACTGATCTTTGTTTCTTAATTCGATGGATTTCCATTTTTAAGGCCGGTTTCCAAGAGGAGCTGAACTGAAATCCAGCATCATGATTAAGCTTGCTCCTTTCAGAGGAAATCTCCAAAACCGCCTTAATTCTCCGCTCACAGTAACTGTTGCATATTGCCAAGATGGTCATCTCCCGAAAATTGGTTCTATGGTCGTTATCAAAACAATGCTCTGCCAGCCCAGACTTCTCAGGTTGCATTAAACGAATGCTACGTTCATGTTCGATTATTCTAGTAGCGATGGTCCTTCCGGTTTGTCCTATATATGGTGTTCCACATTCACAGGGAATGCGGTACACTCCCGGAACTTGGAAGTCCAGTTTGTCTTTCACTGGTCTCAACAGATGTTTAATCTTCGGAGGTGGCTTGGGGATGGTCCTGATGTATTTGGCGAGAATTCTGCTGATTCTGCCGGAAAGATTGCCAGTAAACGGGGTACAGGCTGTAGCGGTAGGCTTATTATCCCTTTTCACCTGCCTGGCTGCCCGAGAAGAAATGAGCGCATTCGTCGCCAGGAAAGCTTCAGGTCTTATTTTAGTGACATCTTGAATTTCTTACAGAACATTCGATTTCTTGTGTGTTACGGAATATTCCGTAGTAGAGGTAGAGGAATTTAAGGAAGCGGCGACACTCCAATGGACAGTCGTAACCGTAGTGTTGTTGTAAACAGAGTGTTGTAAAGAGAGTTGTACTTGAAAATGGTGTGAACTCTTTGTTGAGGTCAACGACCTTCTAAGATTGTATTTGTGTACGTTACGTAATTCTGGTGTAATCAGAACTCTATCAAGTGTATATCTACGGAAATAAATAACATTTTGAATTTCTTTAACTTGGACTTCTAATTGTACGAATCCAACGTCACAATATAAACAAATTTCTAAAAATCCACATGTGTACAAACCTTTTTTAATTAAATACTAGCAACGTTACAGTCGATGTTAGTACAGTAAAACCTCTTTAATCAGGACGTCTGGATAAACCAGAACACTTATGGAAGAAAAGGTAAATGAAGACTTGTTTTACTAACGATAAATTGTTATTCTCCGGTGGTACACTATTCTAACCATCTTCATTCATCGGATTTATTACACTCATCCTACCTACTTGGCAACAGGTTGGAAGAAGACGTTTGATAAATTCATGGAAAAAGGAATGGTCTGGTGTGTGTGACTTGCCAGAAAACAAGATTGAAGAAGAAGTAAAAATAAGTGTGGAAGAAGATATCATAGACATTTTGAAAAATATCGATGGCTGTCCTGATGTTTATTAAGAAGATATTGACAATGAGAGAGCTGATAAACCGGTTACAGAGGAGGCATTAGGGCATCTAACTGACACTAACACACACACACACACACACACACACACACACACACACACACACACACACACACACACACACTTCTATTGCAAACTGCGAGATGGTTGGTTTCTTTGTGGGTGGCTGCTCTTTCCAGTTTTCTCCACGTTAACCTGTCCTTAGCTTGTATCATCCATAGTGTTCCTGCTGTCCTCCTAAAGCCGTAGGCCACCGAGTCTGCAATCTCTCTGTCGATTTTAGTCCTATTCTCGGATCCCACATTGTTGTTGGGCAGGGGTACATTCTGGCGACGTGTCCACCCCATCTCCTTTTCAGCTCTTCCACCCTTATAGCTACGTCAGTCATACTTGATAATAAAGGTTCAAAATATGCCGATCACATATATAGTACTAATTAACTTGGTACCGAACAAATATATTCATAAATTGTAGATATCTGAAGATGTTTGAAAGGGAACGCTACATAGGTCCGTTTTCGTCAACAACCAGATGCGAAGTGAGTTGAAGTGACGCGACCAATCGTTCGGTTCTTTGGTTTAAAATCTGTTCGTTATACAACTACTACTTTCAAATCAACACTCATTTGTTTATCTTTTTACTTCGTCTTTCTTACTTTGATTGTCATTTACTGTTTATAACCTCATCGCTATATACTTCTCTTATTATCTTATTAATTATAATATAAAAATGCATCTTTTAATCCGCCTCTAAAATTTTCTCTTATTTATTTTATGTAGCTGATTACGTCAATTAAAATCTCTTAGTACCAACATCAAATTTATTTCAGTATCATTTATTAAAGGTATTCAAATTGAATTAATGTTATTATGCCATTACTAAAAGCTTAATTTATGATTTATGATATCAATTTTAAATTTATTATTTATCACTAGTGTTAAAATATACTTTTATTATTCAATAGATAATTTTGCTTATAATAAAAAATTCAGTAGGCTCTTAGCGATAGTGAACGTTTTAAGCTCTGTTCGCTATGTGATGGGTTTGATATTCCCCATTCTTGCATTGCCAGGTCATAAACCAATACGATTTAGGTGTGTACATATTTCAAAATTCAAGACAATTACAAATAATATTCTAAAATGAGAAACTGCATAAATAAATTTATTTCGCATAAATGTATTTTCTTGATATCTCATTCTCTTGTAAATCAAGTACTAGCTATAACGACATATAAAATTTTTTAGAACAGATAACAAACACCTTGGCAGTACAGATGCCCATAAAGTTCCACAGCACATAAAAGTGAACAAAACCAGAAGTTTGTTAAATTTTCTGAAATGTTTATCTGATTATCATGAAGTTGATGTTACAGCAGGCATTTTTAATAGCATTGGTCAACAGTGGTTTTGGTACAAAGTACATATAAAACAAAATTCTTTAATTTAATGTGACATAAAGTGTGAAATCAGAAAGTGTCCGTCACTCAGGATTAGTAGTTACGACCTGCAAGTTATATAACATAGTTGAATTTACTGTGTAATTTTAAGTTCTTTGTGTTTGAAAGGAATGTCATAAAAGCTAGTGCAGTGACCCCCTTTTGTTCCTAGCTTTAATGTGAACTACTTTCTAAATGTAACATATCAGAGAGGATTTTTATAGGGCCTCAAATTAGGAAGTCAATGAATGATAAGAACTTCGAAGAAGAATTAACTGAAAACCTGCAGCCTGTCGTTCTTTAAAGGATGTCGTTGAAGGTGTGCTAGTTAATACAAGGGCAGAAAATAGTGACATATTAATGGGAACTATTTTAGAGAACAGTAAAAATCTTGGATGCAGAATGTCACTTAAAATTCCCTTCCATCATTCTCATTTAAATTTCTTCCCTACCAATTAGGGAGTGGTCAGTGACGAACACAGAGAAAGGTTCTATCAGGACATTTTGGAATTGAAAGCCGCTATAAAGGTAGATGGAACCCTTCAATATTAAGTGACTACTGTTTTTCCTTTTTTTTTTCTTTTTTTCTTTTTCTAGCGGAGGAAAACTCCATTTATGGATTTTCACTGTGTTGGAGGGCACAGTAGGTTACGTGGGCTTCACCTCAAGGGTACTACTCCACTAAAAAACCTCCACCGGATTGGGAAGGAGAAATGTGCTGCGGTACCGCCTAAAGCACCCGCGCATTCCAGGAGGGGATCTTAGCAGTCTCTTGGTGCGATTCAGGAGAGTGGGTTTCTGGTGCAGAGATACAGGCTTGACATGAAGCCCAGGCTGATCCACTGCCTATTTTGGGTGGTATTTGATAGGATTTCTGTAGCGCTGTGTCTTAAGTTTAGGTGTGTCATTGTCACTGCAAGTAATACTTTCAAGCATGTCAGTTGTCATCTATTATACTTACTGCTATCTTGCTAAACCTAAATATAAATATAGTTTGCATTATCGGCATTTGCCTTTAATGCTCAGTTGTAATTATCTACTGTCAGCATCGTTAGGTGTGTGAAAAAACCTCCTCATAGTCCATGTATCTGCTTGGTAGATATTTTAGAGTGTGCACTGGGCGGGCGACCTACCTATTCAATTGTAAGTGCGAGCCTGTGCCACTCACGGGGGACCCTCTTTCCCCGGGGCCGCCTTGGCCAATGATTGGCGCAAGGACTTGAGGGCTGTGGGAGGTGTGTGTATGTGTGTGTGTGTATGTTTTGGTGTACGTGTATGGTCCCGTAGGGGAAGGGATCCGTCCCTTTCAGCTGCCAAAGTACGGGCACTGCGGACCCTTAGCACTCGTGGTACCTCTGACGTTACTAGAGTAACCTCGGGGCGAACAGCCGAGCCCCTCCTTCGGGATTTGTTTGGATTGGGATGGACTCGAGGGGGTAGTGTGTTCCCGATACCCGTGGGAATCGGGTACGTCTTCGGACGGGGTTGAGGGAAGCCATTAATTCTCCCGGGTACTAGCCTGCAAAGCTAGTAGAAGGTGTGCTAGATCACCAGGCGGCCCCACCGAGGTTTTTCGGTAGTCTTCACCTTGAGTGTTGACGCGCATAAGTGGCGTATCCACTTCCATCCCGTCTTGAGTCCATAGGACCAGATGGGGGGGGGGGGCTTGTTAGTCTCTAGGTCTTGCCCTATGGAAAGCCCCACGGAGGACGCCGACCGCCCTTTGGGACAGCTCGGATACTCCCTGGTTGAAGGAGGCCCGGGTCTTGCTCCTACGGGTTCAAGGCTAATCGGAGTAGAGCCTCTGGACTCAACGTGTACGTGTATGGGTGTGTATTTATCTCCAGTCAGCGATGTAAAGCATCTGGAACGTTAACTAGGTGTGTGGCTGGTGTGTTGGTTTTTGAAATGTGAAGGATATATATCCCACGGAAGGAAGCTGTCATCAAAAAGTCTCAACCCTGTAAAACTGTATATTTGGCCCAGGACACTAGAGTAAGATAGTTTTATGGCATTAAGTATGTTATATATTGTATAAATATAGTGTAGACCACCCTAGTCTAGGAATTTAAAAACCTACATAGCAAACAAATGAAGCGTGATAGCGAGAATCTAACTGCATTTTCAGAATCAATAAGTCAAAATTAGTTAGGTCCACTATATTCTATTTCTCTACCTGGAAAAGGTCTTTTTATCAGTATAATTTAAGTATGACTGGGGAAAGTAATGTGAAAGGGGAAATAATTTGAATGCTTATGGACTGTTCTTCTCACAAACGTTAACGGCCTTAAAAGAAGAAGGAAGCACTTCCATATGTGTTTTTTCTTTATAATTATTAATAAAGTTGCAATAGAATTGCAGTGTCAAATGAACATCTAATTAAAAGCATAAAGCTGTGGCCGACCGACTGAAATGGCTAAAACTCACAAGCTCTCTCCACTTGAAGCATCCCGAGTTGGTACTGCAACTTTTGCCCCTAGAATGGCCGCCACTGGAAGTACGGCAAGTAGAGATAAGTCTAGGCCGCGCTCTTCAGTGTTCAGCACCTGAGTACAAGTGTTTGCTCGTCGGCCATGTGCCCTTGTTGACGTGGTGCCGTTTAACTGTGTTAGCTTGCCCAACTCTTGTTTGCCTACCAACACGTTCTCCTGCCTAATGACTGGGTGTTGTGGCCACTTTGCTTTTCACAAACGTTATACTTCGGGTTACTCAACCTTTCCGAGTATGTAAACATTACGGGAGGCTTTGAGCGCTCTCCCTGCAGCCCAGCCATGTTTAAGCAGAGATAGGAAGCCTCTGACTGACTTTCCTAAATCCTGCGTTCACATGACCAACGTATCTATCCTACTTTAAATACATAGAGAGGTAGCACCTCAAACGAAAGTTTTAAAAGCTACAGCAGCAGCAACATTGTCATATTACCAAAAACAATTTTTTTTCTCATTACACTGCACAGTGAAGTTTAGTAAACAATTTAAGAAAATCAATTTTCTGCTTTTGTTACTATTACATATAGATTCATGCACCAATATTTAGTTCCAATATATGAAATTTAAATCCACAAATGGCTATTTAATGACTGTGCACTGCTAGCTAATCAGAACACCTTTATTCACTTTATTCTATTTATCTCAAGTCCTTTGAGTTTACACCAAATAACAACAATCAGTGGTCAGATTTTTGTGTTCGGAAGTGGTACCAGGTGCCAAAATCCATCAAACTTCAATAGGCAGTGCTCTGTCTGACAATACCATGTCACATGTAAGCTCAATGTTGTCATCAGTTGTGGCCGTAGCTGGTTGTTTTGCTTCTTCCTCATGCGTAACATTTGTCCATTTTTGAATTTGTTAGTCCATTCGTAGGACCTTCGCTGTGGCAAGACACTGTTCCCGTATTGTGCCCAAAGTCTTGGATGGATTTTTGCCCCTGATACGCTTTCGGACCACAAAAATCAAATCACTGATCGTTATTCCTCTTTGGTGCAAACTTCTAATGGTGCGGCCATGATCTATCTGCAACGAAAGGAAGAGAAATGACGGAATGACGATCAAACTTTCATACCAGCACCGCAAAATCATAACAATCAAATATCCTATGACATAATTCAGTATGTCCAATGTAAGAAACGTTATAGTTACGTTGCGAATAACTTTTACTTACCTTCGTAATAACAAATTACATTTGGGATGTTATTACTTCAGGTCTCTGAGAAAATTGGCATTACTTTTTTTTAAAAAAAAAAAGGAATACACTTTTTAATTGCATATAAATATGCATTCATAAATTATATACGTTAACTATACTCAAATGAGACCGGAGTCCTTAGAACTTAAATTTCCCGTCACAATTTTCTTCTCCAACTTCTTACGTAAGTTATAGAAAAGGAAGTATACAGAGAGACCCAAATTGATGTATTTCTCCGCAAGGAAGTGCGACAGAAATACAATTTTTGTTAAGTATGATCCACAAGGCACTGGAAAAGCATAGCAACACTTGCATAGTTCTTCGTGTCTTTATAAACAACAATGGCGGCGAGATTAACACTCGAGGCACGTAAGTGGATACTAAAGTGAAGAATGTTACTGAAATACAACAACGTTGGATGGTTTAATTTGTGACACCAACAAGGGTAACAATGATAAGTAATGGAGACAAGTTTGAAGACAGTGTACCGGTGCAACATGTGTTGAAAGGTAGGTGCGGAAGAAAGACACGTTCGATTGATAACGAGAGTACTGTTGCAGTCATGGAGGATTTTGCACGATCCCGAAAAAAGTCCCTAAGGCAATGTTCTCGTGAGGTTGGTATCAACAAAATCAGTGTCCATCGTATTTTTAGGGGCCAAATATGGAAGCCTTACATTCCGAGACCTCCACCCACTAAATGGGTACTATTCAGATAGACGACTGTAATTTTGAGAGTGGTTGCTGCAGAAGTCTGACGAAAGGAAATATTTTCCAGACTCAATTGTTTGCTCAGATGAAGCTACATTCAAACTTAACGGAATAATTAATCGACATAATTGCGTGTACTGGGCTAAACAAAACCCACACATAATTTAAGAAAAGACTGTCAATCTTCCAGGAGTAACGGTATGTTGTGGCCTGTCTTCCCAAGGATTAATTGAGCCGTACTTCACCCAAGGGACTCGTAGTCAAGGGTGAAACTTACCTGGAAATGTTCTAAATCATGATTCCAACCATTGAAGATCTGTTTGAGACTGAAAATGAGGTTTACTTCCAACATGACTGGGCTCCAACTCACTTTCATACCAATGTAAGACATTTTCTTGGTCGCACATTAAATCAGACATGAATCGGACGAAGGGGTGCTACGGTGTTCTCGCCACGATCGCCTGATTTAACCCCTCTATACTTCTTTCTATGGGACGTCGTTTCAGGAGTGTACTGTGGTAGGAGTTGGGCATTTTGAACATGCAAGGGCTTGAGAGATAAAACACAACAATTTGTAATGTTCGTCCTCCAACGTCAAGTCATATCGGACGGTGAATGAAATGGGTGGAATGATGCTCAAATGAGCCTAGGATCCATAGAGCTTAGAGTTACCCGACATCTGTCTTTCAGGATAAGGGAAAACCTCGCAAAAAGCCTTATCCAGGTAACTCACCCTGACCGAGATTCGAACTCGGGACCTCTTGAACGTGATGCATCCATGCTACCATCTCGCTTCCGAGGCGGGCACTGAGGCAAATTGAACGTGTACGGGCTTAAGAAATAAAACACATCAAAAACTGTATTTCTGTCTCAATTCGTTGTGGATAAATAACAGTTCAATAAGTGGGACACTCCAGTGACGTCTCGGTACCAAACTCTGGGCTGGAACACAGTACTTCCTGTAATTCATCTAAGTACTTAGCACAGAAACTAAAATATATATTGTTACATTAACATCCTTTTCTCTATCGTTTTAGTGGACCTATAAATTACTCTTGCACTAGCTTACTTTTATGTTTCCTTTATATAGTTAAAATAATCCTATGCATAAATTGCTTTGCGTGGCTCTACAGAAGAAACACCGGTAGTGAAATATTGAAGAAATAATGTTCTATTCAAGCGAGTTGTAAAATTTGATATATTTTTTATGAAATCGCAAGAGACAATAGATATCTCGTAAAGCCTTTAAAGAACTACAATTTATTCAGTAATACTACCAATAACAATACTAATAAACAATTAAAATTCATATTTACCACGAATAGCAACAAACTGTTTATGCCACCAAAAAATTGAAATGAGCTGCAAGTTCTAACCCCTTAATGGGTGGCGTTGCCCCAGGACAAAATTACGCTGTATTCAACTTAAAAATATTTTAGTGATTTTTTTTATACTAGTTGGTTATACTAGTAAAGTATTAGGTCTTTCAGTTGTAAATATTATGTTACTTTTGCAATTACATTGTAGTGCTTTTAGTCTAAAAACTGCAGTCAAATGATACCGCTTCAAAATCCAGGCGTACCATCACACCGATTATATTACTTGGGTCCTCCCCGTCCTTTACCACAGGTACATTTGACTGCAGTTACCGAGATTCGAACCCACGACGTCTAGCTTTGAATGGGTGGCCAGCCCATTGAATATCGCTTTAAACGACCACGGTTATTCAAATGGATTGGGTTGAGGCACCGTAGAAAGCGGTATGAGAACCGGTATAGCAAGTACAGCAAGAGCGGCATAAGTAGCAAAATTCCTGCCAATTAAAGGGTTAAACAGACTGAGTTCATTTCACCTATATGTAGCTTAAAGCTTACCAATTATGTAAAATTAATACGAACCACCTTCTCATTGGATAGTCTATTCTCCTAATATTCAAAATATACATCTTATTTGTCACGTTAATATATATAATGTAGGGCACTTCAATAATTTTTGTCATTTTTGATAGATTAAAATATTGCGAAGAATGCTGAATATAAAATTTAGTTTGTAAGGGAATTTGTGAAAACGCTTTTTCGCATTATTGGCTAATGCGGAGGTTAAATACCCAGTATATTTTGTCAGCTTTTTTGAAGTTGTGTTGCTTACAGAAACACATACAAATGGTTCTTCTAAAAAATCGATTTAGTGGACTTCAAAAATGCATTCACCCTGATATGTTGGTGTTAAATTTTTGGAATAGTTCATTCTATAATTTGGCTGATATCACAACTAGGAGCGTACAATACTCACCGTAAATTGCCAACCGTGCAGCCGTCACAAACTTCATTGGCTGAAGTTAGTTGCTTCCATCCAGTGCATTCGTTTCTAGTTTTAGCTATAGTAACCATATTTTCACCACGAACAGAAGATGGTGCCGAGTTACTACTCTTTATAATTTAGTTGTGATGTTAGTGTTATTTTAAAATGGACCATACTGATCGAATGAGCGTTGTTATTGATTTGTTGAGTCATAGAGTCATACTATGTACGTGGAGGGGATGGTAAAACACGCTGTGTGTGGGAGTTAGAACAGGTGCAACAGAAAATCAGAACGGACGAGTGAATTTGTCCGAGTTCCTTAATTGGCAACTGAGAGAATCGCTTATATGGTCAGATATTCGTTCCTCAATACTAAATGGACACAGTATGATATGGACACTTGGTAATCTTGCTCTCATTTGGTCATATGGTTCAGTAAACCACGAAACGCTGCATGCTAGGTGCCATGCCAGATGTAAACAATACACACTCGTACAGTGCTAGTCACTAAAATATTTCGTGTATGTGTCCCAATAACATAACTCAAAAGGCAAGGGTGCCTAAATACAAAATCTGTACTTCAGCTAAGCATCTTCCCACCTCAGATTACTCTTTAGATGTAAAAGCTTTAGAAAAGTTTATTTTTTTTTAAGTGTCTTAAACAGTTTTCATTAAAACATCACATGTGAAGTGTAGTTTCATGACAAAAGATACGTACATCTTGAACTTTCCGGGAATATAATCAAAAGTTCTCTTTCGTTGTGTGTGTGTGTGTGTGTGTGTGTGTGTGTGTGTGTGTGTGTGTGTGTGTGTGTGTGTGTGTGTGTGTGTTTGTGTGTGTGTGTAATTTTACGTCCTCCAACGTTAAGTCATATCGGACGGTGAATGAAATGTGTGAAATGATGCTCAAATTGTCCAGGGTCCATGGAGCTTAGAGCTACCCGACATTTGTCTGTAACGATAAGGAAAACCCCCATAAAAACCTTATCCAGATAACTCACCCTGACCGAAATTCGAACTCAGGACCTCTGTGAGGCAGACATGCTACCATCTACGCTACCGAGGCGGGTAGTTCTCAGTTCCGGACTACTTTTGGAAACGTGGAAGCCTAAGAGAAACATAAAACTTACTGCAATAACAATATAAATTTTGGCAAAATGCAACAGCGATATCTCATACTTTTTATGGAGTGAACAAATTTCGGAGATATGGGTCTCATTTTTCCTTTTTTTAACAAATAAGAAGCCGTTATTCATTTTTTATATCTTGGGCATGTGAAGAGAATGCATTTCAAAGCCATCAGTTAACGAAAATTAATTGAGGCGCAGATAGCCATAAGGGTCTAAAGCACAACATTGTCGATTTTGAGATTTTAGCATGTATGTATGCCCCTGTCATTTGCCAACCTTCTGGCCAACCAGCTGTAATTTTTCCTGATAATCAATTGCATAAGGGCCAAAAATATGAAGCATCATTTTGTGTGCGCTACTCAGTTTTTAGTTTTGCCCACATAATTCACTCTGTACGTCACCCTTAGAAGCAATGGAAACATTGCTTATAACAAGGATCACTTTATCTCAAAATTATGTTTCTGTGTTTTGGCCCCTTATGGTTCTGAGCGCCTCGATTATTCTTTCACACTAGCCGTGTGTAGGACGGAGTATGGAAGGGTAGAGCCAGACTGAAATATTCAATGCCATAGCCGGGATTTGAACCAGGGATCTTCCGATCTCCGTCCAGCTGTTAGGTTGACCGCACTGCAGAAACAAAAGTGCGTGTGCGCTCGCTTCTCCCCCCCCCCCCCTGCCCTCACCAAACCGTAAAACTAGCGCTCAAGAAAACGTGCGCATATAGTACAACAATTAACTCTGCTCACATCGTCACTTGGTGACAATTCTCCATATTAAAATAACACTTCTAATTTGATATTAATATAACATTACTATACAATTACATAGTCTGTAGTGGAACATTGTTAAACAAATTATTCCACATATTTGAATATGTACCTAAGTCTTATCTCATTGTGTGAAGCAGACAGAATTACGAAAATTACCCATTCATTTGCTAAATGTGTACTTTCACATTTCATAAACACCTTCATTTGTTCTGTTCATTTGAACTGCTTATAGTCACGTTACCACATTCGATCCTTTTTAATACACATTCTTATCTTCTGATTAATATATTTAAATAATTAAATTAGATTTGCTGCTCTTGCATGAGCTTTCCCTACTCTTGTACAAACACTTATTATTCTAATCACTTATGTTAGTCGAGATAAAGTTACCTTATTACTAACGTTCTTGTAGGTGTAAGAAAAATATGGGAATGCAGTATACTTTAAGCGTAGTCAACTCTTTAAAAAGATGAATGTTTAACTTTCAATTCTGCTAGTGTTTTTTCAGTAACCGACCGAGGCTCAGGTTGAGAAGATCTCATGACCGTGGGTTATTCCGTGTTTTATCCTTGGTTGATAAGCCGAATGCTGCAGTGGTATATTCTATGGTGGTTCTTATATCTCCGATGTTCCTTTATTTCGTCCCCTTCTTTGTGTTACAAGACGACTTGGGCTATGAGACGGTCGATGGCGGGCAATTGGTGCAATACTTGCGATTCGGAGCCTCTTCTCGGCTCCGTCACAAGCTTTCCACATTGCACGCGAGTCGCCGAGAGTACATTCCAGCCGGATGGTCAAGTTACACCAGTCTCTGTCATTTTTACGTCATCCGTTGCTGCAGCTCATACTGTATGCCTACAAGAAGACTAGAGGGGAATGAAGGGCTGAGCTAGAACTATTTATTTGCTCCGGTAGCGGATTGCTTACTAGGCACAGATAGAAACGCACGCAGAGCCTTCAACCCAATACACCGACACCTAAACCTCATTCACGACTGGTGTAGGCTTTGGCGATTGTCCATCGACCCGGAGAAAAGCCAAGCCATACTCTTCACCAAGCGCCACTTTCCCGCCAACCTCTCCACTTTTAACTATTCTGGCAGAAGGATAGAGTGGACAAACTCTCTCAAATATTTGGGTGTAAAGCTGGACAAGGGCCTAACATTTGGGGGTCACATCCAGGAGTTAGCTCATAGGGCATGCGGGGCTTCGGCTTCGTTATACCCCATGATGCCTTCAGGGATGCCGACACCCCTTAAGTGGCGCCTGTTACAGGCTTTAATTCTTCCAATAATGCTTTATGCGTGCGAGGTCTGGGACATGGCCGCAGGAACCAATCTGCAACAACTCCAGCGTGTACAGAATGGATGCCTTAGGGCCATCTATTCTGTGGACTGGTGGTTTCTCGTGAGATATCTTCATGAAGCCTCATCTCTCCACTATGTGGAAGATGTCATTAGGTGCCGGGCCACAAAATTCTATGCGAGTTTGCCTCAACATCAGAGTGCCCTGGTTAGGTCTCTAGGGAACTACCGAACATCAGAAAGACGCTTTAGGCTCTACCGGCTTCCCCGCATGGCATGCGGGCACACCCGGTAACATAAAGTTATTATAACGTCAAAATTATTCCTACCTGAAAATTAGACTAATAATTATTCTAAATTAAACTGATCTTTAAATTTTCTCACACCAGCGGTGCACACAAGCGTTGCACACGAGTCGGCTACCATGAGGAGCTACGGCTACCTCCTTTCTTTTCATCCACCTAAATTTAACCCACCACCCGGCAAAACCCCTCATATACTGTCATTAAGTGGTTAAGTCCGTATAGGACAGGTACACGAATGACACACGTCGTGCTGACCCTCAGTCAGCCGCCAGCTGCTGCTTGCTTGCTTGCTTGTTTGCTTGCTTGTTTGCTTGCTTACTAGGAAATGAGTGTATGAAAGTACATAGGTGTCACCCATGCTGCCAGATCTTAAGCTTGTTGCAGTAAACGCAGCCATAGGTATTATATGTGGGGAGTTATGTGACCATACTTGTGCATTTTAAACGAGCTTTCCATCATTTCATACTCGGAAGGCGAGAAAAAAAAAACACCGAGGAGACAGCAAAAGTGAATACGTTACTACTTCCTCCAGCTTGCTTTCTTGTCGGCTGCGCCGTAGCTCAGTGGTTAGACCGCTTGGCTCTCACCAAGGCGGCCTGGGTTCGATCCTAGGCGACCGCAAGGAGATATTTGTGGTGGACAATACGGCGTTGGGGCGGGTTTTCTCCGGGATCTCCGGTTTCCCCCGCCATCTCATTCCACCGGTGCTCCATCTTAATCTCATGTATCATCAGTGTCAGCGCCTGCGGTGCCGTATGTAGTAAAAGCGGGCGTTAAACACTACACATTTCATTTCATTTCATTGCCTTCTTGTCCTAGGCAAACAGTACCAACGTCTTCTTTCCCTCTGGGGTTCTATGCACAGAAGATCCAATTGCCGACCAAGGTATTAGGTGTCTCTTCCATTACCTCAATCACATATAGCTCAATGTTCTAGCCCCCTAGCGGTAGGTACGGGTTTGGCGCACCCGGGGTCCCGAGCCAACAGTCTCCCTCGTGTGGGCTCCTCATCGTGGCTGAGGGAGACGGTCAACAGGCCCACCCACGTGTAGGCCGTGCGTGGAGACCCGTGGAGAAGGATTTTAGATTCTTTTCTACTCTAGAGTTTAGGATTTAGTGAACGAAATTATTGGTAGGGTTTCATTGAATTTTTTTATGTACGTTTATTTTTAATAGGTTTTGTTACACTTGTATAGTTTTTAGAAAGTTTTATATCTGGCTTTTGCCATGATTAATTTTTTAAAGGGCGCTGATGACCGCCGTAGTTGAACGCCCTTATATATCATCAATGTTCTAGCAATTATTAGGTGCAATACTGAGATACAACATTAAATGGCATTCATCACGAAAATTGATTTTCTTTGCTTTTGTTTTTGATTGTAATTCAGAAATTTACATATAAAGCCACGCACAGGCTTGTCTTTCTTTCTGTTCAATTTCTTCAAAGCACCTTATTATTGTCATAATAAAATTATTGGTTATTTTAGTTAAGACATGGGTGCGTTGAAGACAAAAGTTGGTCTGAATACCTGAGTTGCTGGTTCAGTGATCCTAAGATTCCAGGTTCAGATCCAGACGGAAGGGCTTTAAATCTTAAAAGCGACCGCTCCACATTAAAACTTACAGGCTTATAAACTAACACCTCCATAACAAAATTCAGTAACACCGGCAGCGCGACAGCGTGATGCTAACATAAAAGATATTTAGTTATTTATTTATCCAAAAGAAATAATAAGTTCATATCATCTAAACAGTAAATTAATATTTTAGAAAAAAAAGCCAATCAGAATAAAGCAAGGCAAGATTTAATGCGCTGCCCCGTTGATAATGTATGTAAATATTCCTGTAATAAATGAGCTATAGTTTCACAGAGCTAGAAGCTTTGAAATGTCCCAAACGGAAACTAGGAACAGTGGACCCTCTTATCTCGCCTTTCTGGAAGGGGCTTATTCCAGAAGCTGATCAGGGACGAAAGAGATAGTTGGAAGGAAATCAAGATGGAGTTAGGAACAAAGTTTAGCAATATCGTACATCATTAAGTCCCAGTGGTCCGCAGCATCGCAAAGTTACATAAATCTGAAGTCATTGCCATCTGCCATTCTCTACTCATACATCATCCTCTGCTTCTCTCGGTCATTCTACTGTTTGTGATGCATAGAGGCGGTCCTGAGGACAAGGACAACCTGCTTCGTGCTTTCTGAACTTAAAAGAGACATTCATTTCATTTAGGCTTATTTTAGTGACGTAATTCCTTATAGATTTTAGATGAATATTAAATAGATTCATTACATTATATAATGAAACTCCTTGAAGCCTTTTTAATTTATTTTATTTTAGGGAAAACATTTTTAATCATTGTTATGGTTTACAGAAATTGCAGGAGTATTTTGGAAGCCAGGATCTGGGAGGAAGACTGAGTAAGGCGGGGTCTGTTAACGTTTTAAGATATTAGTTAATGACCCTTAGATGAGCCCACACATGCCTATCTTTTGCCATAGTGAATGCAGGAGAGAAAGTTCCACAATTCGAACTCTGCCAACCTCGTGCCTCATCCACCGTCCACTCGCCTGATCCTTTTATCTTTAAACATAAGGAAATGAAGTGATCAATCGTAGGGGACATTATGTTATCTATACCACCATTCGCCAACCATCCCCTGAGGAAAACACTGAGAAGATCAGTGTGACTGGCCCAACGGCTAGCGAATCAGAGAGCGAATGGGTTTCTCACATATTATCGCAGAGCCATCACATTGTTTGACATCCTCTTTATCTTCATACTTCCTGTCCTCTATCTTCTCTATGCTAAGATTTCATTATCTTCAATTTTCGTACTGTCACTTCCAGCAAATTTTACGTGTCCACTCCAATTCTAATAAACAACTACAGAAGTTATCATCTAAAACATCCTTTGGCTTTGCTCTGATATGGTACTAATAACAGTATCCATAATTATTATTTATGTTACTTCTTTAAAATAATCTAGTTGTATTCATTCAAGTGTCCGTTTGACAATGAAAGTCTTTATTTATTTAAAAAAGCAATGATGCAGCTTGCTGGTTAAATCGAGTACATTATAAACTTTTTCTGTTGCAATTTGCTTCATCTTACATTTTTTGGTACTGTGTAAATTTCAAGGTATATAATTATTCCCTAGAGAAACTACATCAGGTGTAAAATAGGAGCACCAGGTACAAAACAGTTCCCAAAATTAAGCAATCACCCTGGGGTGGTTGTTGCATGCGAAGAAGCTTTTTCATCCATCGTTGGTCCATTGCTCTGTTGGCTTCCCTCATTTTCTTCCTTTCTTCCTTGATCACCTACTCAGATATAAGTTCGAGAGTGAAAGATCCAAAGTTCTGGTAGAAGCCCCTTCTCAGGTTGCCTTTCATAGAGGCACAGAATTCCCATATTAACCCTTTCAATCCCGGTGTCCATGATCATGGTCTTAAGCATTTTTTCCTATTTGTAATGGTTTTAACGTTTTTTCTGCTATATTCTTCTTATACTGTCGTTATCTATTTAAACATATATATTTTAGATGTTCTGAACTGTAAAAAAAGTTTTTTCTTAGTTTTCTGTCTTTTTTAAGAAAAGAACCAAAATCCTGAAACCGCAGTCAAATGATACCGCGTCAATTTCCAAGAGTGCCATTACACCGATTTCTTGGGCGCTCCCCGTCCTTTACCACAGGCACATTGGACTGCGGTTAACAAGGCTTGAACCCGTGACCTCTGGATTTGAGGGCATGGCCAGTACATAAATGATTCCGTAACGATCTTGGCTATTCAAGCCAGTTGCTTGAAAGGGTCCCAGACGGCCTCAAGTAAACCGGTTTCGATGTAGAGCAATACCGGCAAATTAGCAAAATAATGCCGTACTGAAAGGGTTAAATCACTGTTAACTAAAATAAAGATGCTTTAATTTCCTCATTTGCTTTCCTATCACACTTATGCCTTTTGAGATAATTGCCGCAATTAACAAAAGTTGGCATCACTGGCGAGCTATCACTATTTCACCCACACGTAAATCTTACAGCACGCATTATTTTCCGGCACATTTACTTATTTATTAGTAAGAAAATCTTGCTTGAAAGGTTACAAACCCTATTCAAGCACATTCTGATAGTGGGGCTGTCACCTTACTACCTTCAGACTTGCAGGGTTTCTAACTGAGTTTTTTTTTTTTTTTTTTTTTTTTTTTTTTTTTTTTTTTTTTTTTTCCTTTCCTTAGACAGGCTGCAGCTTTCACTGTGTTATCAAACCCTCACTGCCCATTTTCACCTTTAACTCCAGGCATGGACCTTCCATATTTATAAGCTTGGAACATTTTAAAGTCCCAAGGCATTGGGCTCCTTGTTGGTTCAAGAAATAAAATTGTACAATTGAATGGAAACAACAAGTTGGGGGAATGTGGCCAGAGAGGATCCCAAGAATAGAATTTTAATACAGGCCGAAAGGAAGAAGTCATCAGATGTATTTTGGAGCTAGAACTGACATTTGTGCGTAATCGTTGAAGTGCAGAAGAAAAAGAAGAAGACGCATTATTTTTCGATATGGTTTACTGATTTTCACCGTCTTTTATTTCTGTCATTGCTAGACTAACTTTGGCTAACATTGCTGTTTAGAACAAAGTCGAGATTGCTTTGTCTTTCAAAGACTAACAGGTCACCCGTTATCTTTACCCCTGTGCTTTTCAGCTGAGACCTTTCTAAAGAAAACATCCTTTATATGTCTAAGTATAAATTTAATTCACATGTTCTCTGTCAATCCCTCTCTCCCTCTCTGTCTATCTCTGTTTATCTGGTACTAGCTTCACCGTAAGGGCAGCTCACTGAACTATTACGTACTCTTATGGCTTATAGTGAGATAGCGGTGGAAGGGGGTAAATTAGAAATGATGTATTACTCTGGAGAAGGTCGATTTTGTAGTAGAGAAGGATAGGAAGGACTAGAAATTGTAAATAAAATGGTGCTATTTTGGAAAAATGTTTTTCGAATTTCACAGAACAAATTTTGGAGCAACATCGAACGTGACACCTTAGGTAGAACACTGTTGCAGAGGAATGGTGCAACACTACGGACTACATGTTATAAGACTCCTAAGTTTCAGGTAGATGGATTGTAAAAATGTTTGAGAAACAATGAGGTAGAGTAAATGACAAAAACACGTGGAAAGGAATCAATAGAACACAACCAACAATAAAATGAATCGATTGTAAAAGCAAGTGTTCTTAAATCTAGCAAATTAGATAAAATTAGGCTAGGTGTAAGAGTCACGCATAATTTAGGAAGAAAGAAAACGTCAGATTTGGCGTGCTTGAAATTGAAGACTAGGAGATTCTAAAATGAGCGACAACTTTGGCAAGAGCATCTGTCCATTTAGATGAAGAAGTGGTGCATATTGTGATGGAATGTGCACAATAACAGAACCACCAAACGTTTAAACTGATAGAAGAATTGAATGCACCGTGGCAGAGGATTAGACCGCTCGGCTCTCATCAAGGTTGGACTGCAGGCGATCGCAAAGTGAGATTTGTGATGAACAACACGGCGCTGGGGTGACTTTTCTCCGGTTTCCCCCCAAAATCTCAATCTATCAATGCTCTATCTTCATGCTCCACTATATTTCAAGTAAACGATATTTTGGAAACTTTGTATTTTAGGTATCGGCTGCTTACTATCCCAATATGTGCAAGATCCTTTGTGTCCTTGCTTCTGATGAAAGGAGAGCTGAGGTGAGAGGAGAAAGAAGTGTCCGGACAGAGACGTGATAGTGAAAAGGGCAGGCTCGAATCTCGGTCAGGGTGAGTTACCTAGATAATGCTTTTCCGGGGTTTTCCCTTATCCTTCAAGACGAATGTCGGGTAACTCTAAGCACAATGGACCCTGGACTCATTTGAGCATCATTTCACCCAATTCATTCACCGTCCGATATAACTTAACGTTGGGACGGACGTAAATGGAAAAAAAAGGGGGGGGCAGCTTTAGAATCCTCGTGGCAGTCCTATAACCTTCCTCTCCGCAAGCCTACACATTCCACTGAGGGAACAGGAGGTTGTCCCCGATCAGGAAGGAGAGTTACAGAGAGCATCCTTTCCTTGCCATGCAACGCCAGGACAGCTATCGACACCTGGAAACATTCAAGCAGATGAAAGGTGAAGTGAAATGGGAAGAGAGACCAGGAAATTATGCAGAGTTAAGTAATATTCCCAGCATTTGCTTAGTGACTCAGAGAAACAACAATAAGAACACAGGAGTTGAATTCAAAACATTCGAAAGACATATAACCCTACCACACGTGCCATTTAGCTCAGTTTCTTGATATCTGGTCCTTCCTTAAACAAAAGCATCACATAGATAGTGAAACCTCGTATTATGCACTTTCAACTATTTCAGAGAGTGTATATTTTAAATTTCTTTTCGTTTGAGAGACACAATATATCCTGAAGACGTTCGTAATCCGATACAACCGTCACTAGAGATATTCTCTCTTCGGGGAAGATCGCGAGAGGAAGCGAGGTAGCTTCATTTCCAAAATTTGAATAATTACATGAGGATTTGAAAGCGGGTTCCTTCCATTTTCTCCCTTGTATTGTCCTCTTACTCCCGTTGAGATGTGAGCTTTCCTCAAGAGCCCTTGTATGAGTTACATTACCTCACAGGCCTTTGGTTGGCAGCGCTTTGTGTAATATTGACAACGAAATGGAGCACTACCCACTTAGCATAATAATGCCCTTACCTACCACTGTCACTTCAAAATCGGTTCAAGGTTAAGGTTTGCAAGAGAACCATAGAAAACATTTATTTAACACGCAATTCGTTAATATTGTCCAAAATATCTTAGTCATTGATTACAGTTTTATTTAATCACCATACTCTCTCTCTCTCTCTCTCTCTCTCTCTCTCTCTCTCTCTCTCTCTCTCTCTCTCTCTCTCTCTCTCTCTCTCTCTCTCTCTCTCTCTCTCTCTCTCTCTCTCTCTCTCTCTCTCTCTCTCTCTCTCTCTCTCTCTCTCTCTCTCTCTCTCTCTCTCTCTCTCTCTCTCTCTCTCTCTCTCTCTCTCTCTCTCTCTCTCTCTCAGAGAATTATAACTACATACTTCAAAAATAGTTCTAAATACTTCAGAAGTATGCTTCATAATTCGTGGTCTGTTACCTTCTTCTGCTCATTTATTAGGGTTACCTTTATTTGTTGAAGTTCATTCATGTTGTTTACATGAACAATTGCTCTTCCTGTTCATTTATTATTTAATTTAAAACCTTAATGCCTACATTTCCTTATGTCTTTTGCTCTTTCTTAAGTTTCCTATTTCATGCTTAAAGTAGGGGAAATATTGAATTGCATCAAAAATTCGATAATGAATTCAATATATTTTGAAAATAACAGCCTGTGTAAACTGAAGCTTTCCTGGCGACCAATATGTTAACGTATTTCTAGGGAAGCAAGACAGCTGAAAAGACGATTCGAAATCAACATTTCGGGAGCGTACATCACTACCATCATCAGGACATTTTATGTGTTTCAGTGTGCGTGTGTGTGTGTGTGTGTGTGTGTGTGTGTGTGTGTGTGTGTGTGTGGATTGAACATATCTTTATACTGTAAACAGCATACTCAAAAACAAAGTTGGATGATTACCAAAATTGGCATATCAGGGACTTTTATGACTTTAAGTAAACCTCCCCCCAGACTATCCCTTCTGTGGAAAATATTACAAACATTTTTATTTTCTCAGTAACTGAATGTGAAAATTTATATTAAAATAGTCTACATTTGACATGTTTTTATAACAAATAAGCTCGAAATATTTAAATATTTATATTTTTATTTATAAAAAACATAAAAGTAAGAATAAGTACCTTTGCGAGAATATCCTCAGGCACCTTTTCATCCTGAACGACCTTTGCATATGGTTAACGGTGAAACATTAACAAAATCTTACGATTTTAGTTAATTTATTGTAACGGGAGCGCTGGAACACCCTGTGAAAGCAGCTGGCAGCGGAAGACAGGGGAGGTTCGGTTAGCCACACCTCCTCCTCGTTCGTCTTGTAGTGGTGACAGGCTGTGGTCAGGGAAAAAACATGACTGTGTCGCCTGTTTTCTCTACACCTGTTTCTCGATCTTTCTGTTACTAGAACAATCCTGTAAACACCAGAAGGCGGGATATTCCGATATAAAGAGGGTTACAGACAGACGGAGTTAGTCAGTTGTTGGTTTGGTCAGTCAGTCAGTTGGTTAATGTGTGAGTGAGGACAGTTCTTGGTGTAAGAAGGCAGTGTTAGTCAGTGACGTGTTAATGAACGAAAGGGTTGTGCAACGGAAGACTGTACGAACTGTGTATGTGTATCGGAGTTTATGTAATCGCGAGTACAAGTGAAGTTGTAACGGACGAACTGGTGAATTGTAATTGTTGCAGCACGTAATTCTGTGTAATTGGCAAGAGTTTAACTGTAAGTCGGTGGAAATAAAGAACATTTTTGAGTGGTGAAATTAGACTTTTCATTTCACGAACCCACAAAGTCACACTGGTGTCAGGAAGCGGGAAGATAACATCACCGAACACTACAACCATGGACGCGGCATTGGAGAAAATTTTGGAGACGATGATGGAAATGAAAGCGGAACTGAAAGAAATGAAGACGGCCAACGACAACATCGCCGGGAAGATGGAAGAAATGAAGGCCGAACTAATCACGGAAATGAAGGCGGCGAACGAGGCTCTCGCCGCAAAGTTTGAGGAACGTTTGGCCGGCGTGAGGGATGACGTCGCGAACCTGGGCAAACGGAAGGGTCAAGTAGACGACCGCCTTAATGATTTAGAGGAAAAGGCCGACAACATCGCAAAACCCCTCACCCGCCTGACGGAGGAAAACCGGCCTTATGTGTGGACGGAGGACGCCGAAGACGCTTTCCAGCACCCGAAGGGGACCCTGTGCAGTGCTTCAATTTTGGGTTTCCCACAACCGGGTGGCGCCTTCATTGTGGACACCGACGCCAGCGACCATTGCATTGGAGGTGTCCTATCGCAGATCCAGGACGGCCACGAGCGCACAAGAGTGGAAGAGGAGGAGCGTGCCGCAGCAGTCCGAGTAGTTGTGGCAGTGCCTGCTGAAGGCCGGGATAGCGCAGGCCTGAGGAGGGAGCAGCTGGCGGACGCAGACTTGGGGCCACTCTTGAGGGAAGTGGACGCAGGGACGAGACCGACCTGGGAGGACATCGCACCGAGGAGCGCCACCTACAAGTCGCACGGGGCCCAATGGGACTCGTTGAAGACCAGAGAGGGCGTGCTGTTCCGGGTATGGGAGTCACCCGATGGGAAGGCGCAGAGAGGACAGTTGGTACTTCCCCGGAGCAAGGTCTAGGAAGTCTTGGAGGAAGTGCACGCCGGTACTTCAGGAGGACACCTGGGAGCGAACCGAATGATTCACAAACTACGGCAGCGCTACTTCTGGCTGAGACTCCGAGCAGATGCTGGTGGTACACCTGGACCGCCTCGCACGCTACGATGGGGCTGTTCGAGGCGAACAGCTTTGAGGAGGGAGCAGTGTAACGGGAGCGCTGGAACACCCTGTGAAGGCAGCTGGCAGCGGAAGACAGGGGAGGTTCGGTTAGCCACACCTCCTCCTCGTTCGTCTTGTAGTGGTGACAGGCTGTGGTCAGGGAAAAAACATGACTGTGTCGCCTATTTTCTCTACACCTGTTTCTCGATCTTTCTGTTACTAGAACAATCCTGTAAGCACCAGAAGGCGGGATATTCCGATATAAAGAGGGTTACAGACAGACGGAGTTAGTCAGTTGTTGGTTTGGTCAGTCAGTCAGTTGGTTAATGTGTGAGTGAGGACAGTTCTTGGTGTAAGAAGGCAGTGTTAGTAAGTGACGTGTTAATGAACGAAAGGGTTGTGCAACGGAAGACTGTACGAACTGTGTATGTGTATCGGAGTTTATGTAATCGCGAGTACAAGTGAAGTTGTAACGGACGAACTGGTGAATTGTAATTGTTGCAGCACGTAATTCTGTGTAATTGGCAAGAGTTTAACTGTAAGTCGGTGGAAATAAAGAACATTTTTGAGTGGTGAAATTGGACTTTTCATTTCACGAACCCACAAAGCCACATTATGGAAATTAATCATTTCTGCACACTAGCCGTATATAGGCTAAGGTTTTTGATAGATAGAGTCAACATGAATAATTCAATGCCATGGCTGGGATTTAAATCACTTAACTTCTGGTTTCCGTCCAGTAGCTCTAACCAATTGAGCTACCATGGCCAAATTTGCCGCCATGACACTAAATTCTCCAACTGACTCATATTTCCCCGGTAGACAACTAGGGGCTCTCGTATCCGAGATATACCGTTTGTGGCGACTTACTATCGTATGTACTTGAGTCCCAGACTTCATCATTTAACTCTTATTATTTTAGTTAATTGATGGTAATTAATCATTTCTGCACACTAGCCGTATATAGGCTATAGGTTTTTGATCGAGTCAACATGAAAAATTCAATGTCATGGCTATCAAAGAACCTTAGCCTATATTCGGCTATTATGAAGAAAAGATTAATTTCCATAAATTAAATTACATAATAAGAGTTAAATGATGAAGCCTGGGACTCAAGTACTTACGATAGTAAGTCGCCACAAACGGTATATCTCGAATACGAGAGCTTCTAGTGGTGTACCGGGGAAATATATGAGTCAGTTAGAGAATTTAGTGTCATGACGGCACATTGGCCATGGTAGCTCAATTGGTTAGAGCTACTGGACGGAAACCAGGAATTGCGTGGTTCAAATCCCAGACATGGCATTGCATTTTTCATGTTGACTCCATCAAAATCTTACGACACTGCAAATGCAGATCTCTTAAAACACAATAGTTTTAATCAAATAAACCACTTCCAGTACACTTTATGTTATTTGTTTGCCGTTTCTAATACTTATGCTTTTCTCAAATTGGAAAGCGTTCGATATCCTGAAGATTAAAATAAAATGAAATGTAAAGTCAAACGATACCGACAGACCCTTCAAATATTTGATTTTCACATAGGCCTGCTCTATTTCGTCTCGTCTAATTTTATTTGGAAAACTTATAAAAAAGACATTTCTGTAACTGATGAAGTAGTTTAAAGGTAAATGTTTTTAAGAATATTTTGAGAAGAGTGAGTCGAAAGAATCATTTGAGTACATACATGATAATTTTAGATATAGGTCTTTGTTTGGTTGTATGTGTGTGCAGAGAATAACTAAAAAATGAAAGGTTACTTAAATACCAAATTATGTGTTCGGGGACACGAGTTTAATTAAAAATACTTTAACAAAAATGTCTTTTAATTGTGCATTATTTGTATGTACATAAAAAGTTTAATGCATATCTTGAATTTTCTTGTAATAACCTGTGAGTTACCCATCTTTTTGAATGGTTTTTGCATAACCGAAAGGGATAGGCAAAGATCTTACTGGATTGTCAAATGTTTTATTTTTGATATGTTTCTTTTCATTGTAATCTTTGCAATACTTACACTTTTCTCAAATGTGGAGTCGTTATTCATTACTTATACTTATTCTTATTCGCTCAAAAGGAATTGAATTTAAATTGCATCGACTGAGTCCGGCTTTTAAAATGATTTGGCTATTACGTAAGCGTGCGTATTCCCCAATTTCTTTGTTATAAGGTATCTTCAGCTTCTTCTTCTTCTTCTTCTTCTTCTTCTTCTTCTTCTTCTTCTTTTCACTTAGCTTACAGCCCTCTTCACCAGAAAAAGGGATTCTTCCACATTATTTTTGCTCTTTCTGGAGTACGTCTTCCTCTGGTATACCATATCTGGCCTTACACACCAATCTGTCAGGTGCCATTCGGTCCACATGGTCATTCTATTCTTTTCTTATCCTGCCTACCCACTCTATTACAGGTTTTCTCTTATTGCTACATTAGGTACTCTATCCCATCTTTAGTTTTTCCTTGTATGTTTCGTGATATATTCATTTCAGTTACATTGAGCATTTGTTTTGTTTTTGTGGTTTCAGATCTGGCTTCTGCAGCATATTGGTCTTCACCTGTTTTATAGACCTCCATATTTGTTTCTCTTAGCAGATATTTATTCTTCCAAATGAAACGATTAAGACATCCTGATACCACAGCAGACTTATTAACTATATAACTTCCCTTTAAATTCCATCACTATTTATTATTGCACCTAGATAGCTAAAACTCATAACCTGTTGCATTATAAGTTCTTTTATTTGCAATTTAAACTTCACTGGTCGTTTATTTGTTGTTAAAACCTTTGTCTTTAATGAGTTAATTCTCATTCCATACTTTTTGCAACTGAAGGAGAAATAATGACACATGGATTTCTATGTTACTTATTAAAATACCATCTGCTTAAGCAACTGGGTTTATTTCTCCATGTATCTAAGATGTATCCAGCATTCCTCTCACCTCCTTAATTATATTTTCCATTAAAATATTTAAACGTAAAGAGCTATGAGAATCATTTTGTCTAATTCCTAAATTCATTGCTATTTTCTTTATAAGTGGGCCTTCTATTTTAAGTTTTCACTTATTTCTTATAGACATATGAAGTAGATAGATGAAGTAGAAAGAAGAGAAAACATCTGCAAGAATGGTTAATTTTTGAGTAGCAAAGGCTATTCGAATATAACACGTAAGATGTTTTTCTTCTGTAAAGAAAGTTTGTCTCATAATTTCGTTAGGTTTGCTCGTAAGTTCCATTTATAACGCCTGAAGACCTAGAACCGTCTGCACATTCAGTTATCATAGTTGTCTAACCATCCCTACAACTTAAGAGGTCAACACTGGACATGTCAGTGTGTGCTTGTGTCTGGCGTTGAATGGATCAGTGTGAACCTGCTTACAAACTATGGAAAGCAAAATGCAACATATACGACATCTCATGCTCTAATGGTGAAATAGCCTCAAAATGTCGATAGATTGGATTGGATTGGATTAGTCTGTCTATGGGGAAGGTGCAGTAATGAATCGAAGATGTCAACGATAGCTTAGTCGATTTCAAACTGGGATTGATTACGGATGTGTAAAGAACTAATGAAAAGTTGGTCAGCAATTCACAGATGACCACCCGGGTGTTGCGATTAGAGCTAAATTTACCCCATGTTGCTGTAGCCAGGAACTTGAACGGGTTATGTAAATATTTTCAATATATGGTTTCTTCACGAAGTGAGTGAAGCGAATTTAATTCATCTGTGACTCTTTGTGCCCCCTTTGTCCCCTTCAGCTGCCGTAGTACGGGCGCTGCGCACTCCTAGCACTCGTGGTACCTCTGACGTTACCAGAGGAATCTATGGCCGAATATTCGAGCCCCTCCATATTAGGAGTTGTTGCATTCGAGGGGGCAGTGTGTTTCCGATATCCATGGGAGAACGGAGAGATCTGTTTAGACGGGGTTGAGGGAAGCCTCAAGTTCCCGGGTGCTAGTCTGCAGAACAAATAGTTGGTGTCCTAGATCGCCGTGCGCCCCGACCAAGGTTATTCGGTAGTCTTCCCGGATGGTTTGACGTGCCTAAGTGGCGTATCCAATTCCACGATGTAATGGGTGTTTTGATCTCTTCTAGGACTTGTGCCACTGTTAAGAGCCTCGAAGTGCGCCTGGCGCCACTTTTGGAGACTGCTTTGGTAAATCCCGTGTAAGGAGAGAGGGGGTGTTTTACCACCCACGTAGGTACTCTCACGCGAATGAAGGAAGGTAAGGAAGGAAAAGAAGGGAAGGAAGGGAATGAAGGGAAGGAGGGGAAGGAAGGGAGGAAGGGGGAAGGGAGGAAGGGAGGAAGGGAAGAAGGGAAGAAGGGAGAAAGGGAGAGAGGGTGGATGGGAGGAAGGGAGGAAGGGAGGATTGGACGATGGAAGGAAGGGAGGGAGGAAGGAAGGGAGAATGAGAGGGAAGTGATTATTGTGCATTGTTTAAAATAACATCTTGAAGGGTAAATCATGGCACAAGAAAGACTAGCTGCCCTATTGGTTCCCAAAGCCAGGGCTGCATCTGGGAAACGTTAGCTAGGATTTTGTTGGGATTGTAAAAGAATCCTGTATTACGAACCTCTTCTGAATTAATGATATTATAAATTCAGGGAAATAATGTTCTCATTTGAATCGTCAAAGCAGCTATTGAAGATAAAAGTCTGTAATTGAAGAACGATGTCATCATTCAGCACGACAACACCGGACCACATATCTCTTTGGTGACGCAACAAAAGTTGAGTAACTTTGAGTTGGACTTGTTACCCCAATCGCCTTATTCTTCATGCATTGCCCCTTCCGACTTTCATCTGTTCCGGTCTCTCCAGAACCCCTTCATAAGTAAATGCTTCAGTTCCTTGGTTGACTGCAGGCTGAACCTCGAAGAGTTCATCAACTAGACAACCCCCAAATTTTGATACAATGGAATCTATAAGCTTCCAGATAAAGGGTAATATATTGTAGACAATAAAGGAATATACTGCCTTAAGGAAACCCAACTGCCTCATTTAGTTATATTTTGAAAGAACTTAAAGTTGGGCAACAATTGTCTAAGCTGTGCTGTGGCTGAGGATGTTCTCAGGCGTTCTTAGTGATTGTTTACGTTTGAAACTAATGAACTAGAACCTTATTGTTTGCTTTTGGTCCATAAACTCTTTGGGGTCATTTGCTCTTTCCTGTTTACGAACATAGCATCCCGTTATTTCCATCGGTCGTTTGACATTTTATATCGGAATTTTACTGTGCGTTAACTAAAAATCCATGTATTTGTAGTTTTATTTCTTATCTTTGCTTACGAACACATTGGGTTTATAAACGAACACGCCTGCCAAAAGGACTTTGACTTTCAGTTATTAGTGACACAGATTAGAAATTGTGCATAGTTATCTGTTATGTAGTTATATGTTGTTGCATTTAGCGAGGTGGTGACGCAGTTACATGTTTTCTCTTCTTGCCTTCAGGATTTAGCGAGAGCTATGCTTTAATTTCCTAAAACTTGTGTTGAATAAGTTATTGGGGCATGCCAATATTTGCATAAACAGAGAAAACTGTTAACACTAGAAATAATGATCTGAAGTTTTATATTATCCCAGAAAGGTAGTTTTTTTATTGTTGTGTTATATGAAAATTGTGGACGCTTTATCTAAATAAAAACAACAACTTTAGAACCTGAAAAAAGCACAAAGCTTTTACAATAATTATCTGAACAGCTGCTTGACAATTCGGACCTGTAACAAAAGTTACTTATACGCAGTGGAGCATTTCCAGAACTTGGGAAATTTTCAGGGATTACTAACGCAAAAAGTTTTTCACCAGTATTTCACATGATTTCCAATAAAAATCCGCGGGTTTTTATTCAGAGCTATGGAAGTTATAATTTGATGTAAAGAAAAAGCCTAAGATATCTTTATTCGTCTCTTAAACTATTTGTACAGTATATCTTAGAGTTTGTTGGTGCTCACAGTAAACACGACTGGCCCGTAGAGATAACTCTGGCACTAATATTTACTAAGGCCTCTGTTTCATACACCAACTGCTTTGTTAGTTCTGGATTCTCACAGAAAGACTCGCTCGACCATTGTACTTAAGTGTTTCCCTTCCCTGGGTCACAGTAGAATCCTTAAGGAAGATCTCGAAGTCGATTCTTCTATGCATGGCAAAATGAAGGTCCTGAAAGCTTAGCTGACGGCAGAACTGAATTGGACAAATACCCAGTTTCCCTAATTCGGTCGGTGCTGGACTATGGCTGAGTCTTCTTTGGCTCTGCTTCCACATCGGTCTTGCGCAAGTTGGATATTGCTCAGTACCGTGCTCTTAGATTTTGCCTGGGTGCTATGCTTTCTACACCGACGAATGCACTTTTGGTTGAGGCCTCAGAACCACCATTGGAGATCCGTCGACAGCTCTTAACCCAGCGTTTTCTATTGCGAGTTTTCTCCGTCGATGCCTACCCAGTATTGCGGACGTTTCAGTATCTTGCTGCTAATTATCTCAACGTGGATTTTCCAGCTGTACGACGATTGCCCTTACTCTTACTGGGTTTTCGGTATCTATACCACACTTTTCCCTTAATTTTGAAAAGTTCATCTCTTCCGGGGTTTCAATATCCATATGACTTACACTTCTTGAATGTTTCGGTGCATTATCTTCCTGCTTATATCATTCGGAGCCCTGACCTGAACGTTGCCCTCTCTCATTTCTTGCAGGTCACATGGCCAGATTTCACTACGATTTACACCGTCGGTTCTAAATCTGCTGATGGAGTAGGTTATGTATACGTCTGTCCTTCTACTAATGCCCTGGCTCGATACTGCCTACTTATGGAGGCTTCTACACTGCGGAGGTTCTGGCCATTCGTGACGCTTTGCAGTATGGGATTTCTCAGGGCTTCCCCAAACTGCTGATCTTAACCGATGCGCAGAGTGTGCTGCAGAGACTCTCATCTCCCCGCTGGACGAGAGATATGCACTGTTATCTTTACGAGATCCTGACGTTGGTGAACAACGCTACCACAGCCGGACATCAAATTCACATTCTTTGGATCAGAGGGCATGTCGGAATTCGATACAATGAAGTCGCCGATCGCCTGGCAAAAGAGGGACTCACCCAAGGCACCTTCCAAGGCATCCAACTGCCCTACACGGATTTCTTCCCGGTCCTTCATCGTGACGCCTATTGTCGCTGGAATGACGCCTGGATTCGTTCGCAGTCCATCAAAGGCAAACACTATGCCGCCGTTCAGACGCATCTATCCACGACCCCTTGGTTCTTCAGCTTCAGAATTGCACGTCGACATCTTACCTCCATCATTAGAATGCGACTTGGACATGGATGTTAGCCTGCGCATCTAAACAGACTACGTCTCATCGATTCCCCTGTATGTCCTGATGACCCAGGCGAAATCGTTGATCTCAATCATCTCCTGTTCAGTTGCTCTCGGTACCGAGCCCACCGTTCTTTCTTCCTCTGCCGCCTACTTCAGCAGTCTGTTCCTTTTCCCGCTAGCGTCAACACCATATTACAGTTATGCCACAAACATGTATACCAACCTCTTCTGCAATTTCTTAAAGAAAGTGATCTACAGATCTAGTCTCCTCCCATCCTCTTAATTTTCCTTACATTTTTCTTATTTTTCCCTACGATGACCATCTGGGATTTTACCGAAGGCCAAAAAAAAAAAAAATACCCAGTTGGTGATGGTAGCAGCGACTGGAGTAGCTAGGTTCGTGGCCGCTTTCTCTTTTCCGCCGGTCCGAGTTTGTGGCGGGGTGGCAATGAATATAAGGATTCAGTATTACGGCATTCTATATCAGTGCAGAGTAATTTCGTAAAGCAAATTAAATCAATTCCTAATTGAAATTTATTTGACCATACTATATGCGCGCGATAAGAAGAGCGATCGGCTTCCAAGTCCACATTCGGTAAGTTTCGTTTAACTTCGTAAACATAGATAACTTTGAAATTTGAAATACGTTATACACTGACATCTAGTGACTAATACGCTAAGCTTTATCATGTCCGCCATATTTCGTTTTGATCAACTTCGAGGTTAATTAGCTAACCAGTGTACAACAATCGTATGTTAGAATCAGAATTTTAGTTCGTCCTTGGCAACATAGACACGTCAAAATGAACAAATACAGTAGGTATATACATAAAGTCAAATTGATTAAATGCAATATACCTACACAGTAAGCAGCTTTTCTATGGTTTTATGTGTGACTAATTTACTACAAGAAATGTCATAATATAAATATTACAGGTTTGTGAATGCACTGTGCTCCCAGTGCTCATTTACATGTTTATAGTTCTAAAAATTCATTAACCGTATAAAAACAGTGTGCATGCAAAAATTTCTTAACCTTATTCTTAAAGTGTTTTAATGATGCAGCTTGTTTAAATGAATTTGGAAGTTTATTATATGACATTATCCCTTTGTAGATAAAGCTTCCTTCATAAAGGCTCGTTTGGTGCGCTCGAATTGCCAGTTTATCCCTGTTACGAGTGTGGTACATCAGCATTTACTTGAAAATGATATCTCGAAAGGGGACACATTATTATTCGTCTACCTCCGTATAACTGTGACCTGAATGCAATTGAGCTACTGTGGGCCAAACTAAGGAATGGAAATTAATTATTATTTTCACACTGGCCGTGTGTAGGCTAAATTGTGGAAACGTAGAGTCAGACTGAAAAATTCAATGCCATAGCCCGGATTTGAACCACGGATCTTCTGGTTTCCGTCCCGCCGCACTACCATTGTGCTACTATTGCCAACGTGCCGGTATGACATTAAATTCTCCAACTGACTCCTATTTTCCCGGTAAAACACTTAGGAGTTCTCATTAACAAATGAGACAACTACCTTAATGGCGACTTACATATTGTAAGTACTTTATGTCCCGAGCTTCATATAGTAAACCACTATTAGGTTAATTAATGGAAACTAATTATTCTTTTCACACTGGCCGTCTGTAGGCCAGTGTCCAGCCGCAGAAGATCCGTGGTTCAAATCCCGGCTATGGCATTGAATTTCTCAGTCTGACTCTACGTTTCCACAATTTAGCCTACACTCGGCCAGTGTGAAAAGAATAATTAATTTCCATTAATTAACCTAATAGTGGTTAACTATAAAGCCTGGGCCTTAAAGTACTTACAATATGTAAGTCGCCATTAAGGTAGTTGTCTCATGTGTTTTTGAGAACTCCTAAGTGTTTTACCGGGAAAATACGAGTCAGTTGGAGAATGTAATGTCATATCGGCACATTGGCCATAGTAGCACAATGGTAGTGCGGCTGGAGGGAAACCAGAAGATCCGTGGTTCAAATCTCGGCTATGGCATTGAATTTTTCAGTCTGACTCTACGTTTCCAAACTAAGGAATATTTTCAGAGGATGCAACGTTACTTGTGATATCTTCGCTTATCTTTCTCGCTATTTTGCTGAACTGTGTTTTTCAAGGTTGACCACACTGCAGAAAGAAAAGGGCGTTAAGTCACGCTACTTCCCCTCTGCCCGTACCACACCGTATATCCAGCGCCCAACTTATCTTGCGCGTACTGTACTTGGCCAGCGTTTAAGTCAGCTAGTGTCATGCTACACAGTAATATGGCTAAATAAATAATGTTCATTAAGGATATAGAAACACTAAATAACTAATTTAATATTAGTTTTCACCAAACATGACTTCCGCCATCACATTGGGTGATATGCATAAAACTCAGCAATTGCTTTTGCTTGCACTCTAGCAAATGATCGAAGCAAAAGCAATTGCTATAAATTGTATGCATAAAGCACGTGCTTTTGCTTGGAAGCATTTACTACCCATACCTAGCAATTGCTTCCTGCCTACCAGGAAGTCTTGAAACTTAAAGAATTTGGCGGTATTATAGTCTATTTAGAGGAATCTGTTATGTAATCGATAGTCCACGTTGAACCTTATTTATATTATTTCTTGTATACCGCTGTTTATGAATATACTTTTAGGTAATTTTCTGAATATAATATTAATTAAGATTTCAAGTCAAGGTACAGTAATATATAAGTTGAATAATGGATTACAATAAATTGTATTTATATGGATTGTTATTGAAAAAATAATTTGAAGGTGGATTTAATTGTAATTTTATAAAGATTGTTAAAATGATTTATAGCTCTATAATATGCACACATCGCCCGTCGCTCTCATTACTTATAATTACTAAGATGAGATAAGTCGTAGCAAAGTAGGTGTATCGGAAGGTGTACCTAGAAAGTTATCAGGTTAAACTTAAAGTTAAGGTTTTCATTTACACTGAAATTTATTATCGTGCGATTCGATTTAATCTGAAATTAATAAAATTGTTTTATGTTGTCAAGGTAATAATAAATTTAAATTAAGCAAATTTTAAGTTATTGAATAATTTATGGATTTAATTAATTTTACTATATTAAATTAGTACTGTGAAGGAATTTATAATTATTAAATATAATTAGAAAAAGGTATTTTTATTTAATGTATCTTGTGTCTCAGAGTGTATTAAAATAAATTATTTATATTTTTTTTCTCGAATTTAAAAGATTTAATTGGAAATATTAGTTTTTGTATCATAAAAATTAATAATTTTTAATTGGTAATGAGACGTTATTCGTTTTTAAGGATATCTAGTTTTTTAATAAATGAATTCAATTCAGATTATAAAAATTATTAAATATTTTTATGTTATTTAAATATTTTTGTGCTTAATTTTAAAAGGGATTAACTTTTTAAAATATAATTATAATAAAAATTATTAGAGGATTTTATGAATTTAGAATTTGTTATTAATTAAAGGATGTTAAAATTTAATTCTTATTTTAAAATTATTTTTAATTATTATTTAATTTTTATATTAAAATGTTAAGTTTAATTTGAAATTTTTAGAAATTATGATTTAATTAGTAAAATTTAATTTATTTAGTGAAATATAAATTGTAATGTTAATATAAAGAATTAGGCAAATATTTTACTCGCCTGTTTATTAAAAACATGGTTTCTTGAATAAATTTAGGAGATGTAACCTGCCCACTGAAAATATTCTGAAGGGCCGCAGTATTTTGACTGTGCAAAGGTAGCATAATCATTAGTCTTTTAATTGAAGGCTGGTATGAATGGTTGGACGAGGTAAATACTGTTTTATGTTAATTGAAATTGAATTTAGAATTTAAGTAAAAAGATTTAAATATTATTAAGGGACGAGAAGACCCTATAGAGTTTAATAAGTTTAATAATTAATTTAAAAGATTAAATTACCACTGCAAGTGATAAATCTCTTAGCGCGCATGCGCATGTTTCGCTACATCATGAAAGCAGACGAACTGTACGTAGTTTTTATCAGTTTGTATACATGTATTGTGCCTATTGGTGTGTGCTTTTGAATCAGTTACTTGTTTTGTTAAAATCTGCAATATGTCCTCAGATAGTTCTGATACGGAAGCAGACAACGAGTTTAATGACGTGTTTGTTAGCGTAATTAAAAACAAGACAGTGTTATTAAACAAATCTCAAGTTCCCAAAATAAAACAAGAAAATGAGATAGCGATTGGACAGGCAATTACGGAAATTGAGTAACTTTGTGGTAAAAGAATGGAGTCAAAACAAATCACAAAGAAAATCAGTAATATGAAAGCTGTAGTAAAAAAAACGGACGCGAAGGCAACAGGAAACAAAAAGATTAAACTGAATCATTGGCAGCAACAACTATTTTCGCTGATGTCATCAGATAATAATCCGACCTTAAACAAGATTCCAGGTGATATTTTTAAATAAATAATTTTCCTCATATAATAAATGCATTTTTATTTCATTATATGTTGCGTACTCTATAAAATTTCGAAGGTAAGGAAGGACATTTTGCAGTATTTCATTCTTTTTTGTGGTACAGGTGTATGTGAGGGAGCTGTGTCAGGGAAAGAGGGTTCTTCTTTAACACCAGTAGTATCACAAAGCAGGCCCGAGAGACCTACAACACGTCAGCGCATGTGTGATTTTGAAACTGAGGAAAGTAGAGGTCTGTCCACCCCTGAGTACCAGAGGCTACTGATCAGTGAACAGCTAAAGTTAACAAGATTACAAACTGACTATTTTTCAAAAAAACTAGAACTTCTGAAAAACAAGAATAACTAGCCATTAAAGGTGCCATATTGTTACACTTTATTTAAATATATACATGTACAACATTTTCAGATACTGGAATTAAAGTCTTTCTGTTTTAACTGAATAATTGATTTACAAATTATATATAATTTCAGCAATTTAATTTCGTTTTCTCAACCCTTCTGTATGTATTGCAGCATCGTTACCAACATTTTCAACACCATTTACATTTTCAAAATCACCTGCATCACCATCAAGGTCGTCGAAATCATAATCATCAAGCAAGTACTTAGCCACGTTATGTAGGATAAAACAACTTTGTATAAGTGTTGGTGTGTGTACTAAATTGAGTCTTACCCCGTAATGAAAAATTGGAAATCTTTTCTTTAACTGTCCAAAACAGCGCTCGATTATACCGCGTTCTACCTTTAAGAGTTTATGAAATGCAATTCCTTGTGGTTTGGGTGCAAACGGCGAAGTATCTCGGGGTGACGCTGGACCGTAAGTTAACTTACGTTCCGCACGTCAAGGGCAAGGTCCAGCTGGGGCACGTCGCACTCCGGAGCCTATACCCCATTTTCAGATCAACCATGCCGATCCGTCTCAAACTCCAACTGTATCGGGCGATCATTCCGCCTATGATTCTGTACGGCTGTGAGATCTGGGGAACAGTGGCTAATACCACTTTCGTCAGACTCCAGACGCTGCAGAACAAGGCACTACGCATCATCTACGATACAGGCTGGAGATTCCCGGCTCATATCCTACATGAGCACTCCCAGATCCCGTACATTGTCGATGTCATTCGCGAGAGGGCACGATCAATGTACGACAAAATCCAAATGCACCCCAACCCTTTAGTGAACTCCCTGGGAAGGTATGACCCGAGAGATCAAAGACGCTTGCCGTCCTTCAGACTGCCGAGAGACGTCCTGGGAACTCTTGGGTAACCCAAGGAAAACCCCAGATGTCTCTGGGAACAACTTCAACGCCAAAGGACCAAGCGCTACACAACCCGTACCCGAAACGGAGCAAAAAACTAAATCGTGTCTCCCAAAAAGGGAGAACGATTAAGTGCAGCTGCCCACGACAAAGAGGGGCAACCCATTCCAAACCCTTCAAAAATTTCAAACAGTCAACAATTTCAAACACCCCAGCAGAACATGGATCTACTAGCTCATTTCGCAGGTTAAGCCGCAAAGCGGCTAGGTACTGCGGCATATGACACCCGGACGGGGTAAGCCCCGCCCGACTAGGACTACCTCTGGACCTCCTTGTGGTGTAACAGGATTGCGATAAGGAACCATTAACCAAGGTGCCACTCCGTAACCCTCATCTGCCATCAACAAGGAGTTTATGCTTGTCTTCATTACTGCACACGGTGCACTGTTACGCCATATGCGTGAGTCGTGCACTGACCCAGGCCACTGAATATCAACGCTGGTGAAACATTCCTCGGCATTACATGTAGCTTGCACATTTATGCAAGCATAACCTTTGCGGTTAATGTATTCATCTCCGTGATGATTTGGTTTTGGAATTTTCACATGTGTACAGTCGAGAACACCAACTGCAGATGGGAAATGGTACTTCCTCTGCCACTGAAGTTTCGCATCGTGCATACTCTGTTGATCCGACGGAAACGACATCCAAAAATGAGTTTTTTCAACTATTATGCTTGCTACGTATGTGACAGTTCTTGACACTGTACTCTGGTGTATACCCATGTCTTCTCTAACTCCCACCTGGAAACCCGGGTCTCATTTTCTGCTGACCACTCAAAGCTCCGCCGCGCGTTTCGTGATTTTCTCCCACAAAATAATCACTTAACCACGTAGCATTTTCACTGCTAAATCTATATAATTTTTTGAAATCACGTTCTTCGGGGTTCCTCCTTTGTCTGTAGACCTTTCTTTCCCGAATATTCATAAACGCAGCCAATTCTGCTTCCGATAAACCTTTTGCTAAGCTAGCGAAGTCAGCATTGAGGCACACTTCAGTTTTTCATAGCAATTGCTATGAAGCAAAAGAAACTCCTAGGTGTTATGCATACAATTTCTAGTAATTGCTACTCGTCATAGATTTTGCTTAACTTGGCCTTCGTAACCTAGCTTTTGCTAAAGCAAAAGCAATTGCTAGATATTATTATGCATATATATCGAAGCATTAGCTAGATTTTGCTACAGATTTGAAGGAAAAGCAATTGCTTAGTTTTTATGCATACCACTCTGTGTACATAATCCACACTGTAAGATTGTCGGCATTTTCAAACAACTTTTTTTCGTGCTACGCAAGCAGTAAGAAAAATAAATGCATTCGGCTATCAAGTGTGCTTTTGTGTGTGTTTTTAATCCTTCTAATCTCCCAAAGGAGTAAACTGGAAATACTGAATATTTACATTATATTGAAATTTATAAGAATCTGCAATACTGCAAAAAATAATCCGCTGTCTCTTTGCATGAAACTTGTCTTGATTTTCATGACTGCACATGAAATTCCAAAAATAAATTATCATTAATTTCCAAAGGCAAAATATTTCAAAAGCCATTGTAATCCTTGGAAAACAGTTTTGAAAGCTATTCATCAAACGATCTTCTTGCCTGAGATTAGAGCGGGCTCCCTGCCTATAAAACCGAACAACCCCTCTAAAGAAAATTCCATCTACTTCTTATAAAAACCAGCAAATGGCTTCCAAACACACAAGAAAAGATGATGAAAGTAAAAGTTTGTTTTATCCTTTCGCATTAGCGAAGAGAGAGTCTTAGCATAAACAAGGGAGTGATATAGAAAAGACGAGATCATTATATTGCCCATGTAACTAACAGGGGAAGAGAAGAATGTTTACTACTATTCATTATAATTCCCCCGCACTCAACGTACCACAAAAAGAGACAGTCTTTCTCCTTTTTTTTACTGCTGAAGGAAAGGAGATTATATAAGTCGTTTCCATTCCAAATCACATCTCGACAGTATTATGTCCAATTTTACATCGTGCATTGCGAAATATTCCATTTCCTTCTCCTTTTTGGCCGGATACAAAAAAAATGGTGGCTTGGGGGGAAAGCAGGAGGAAGAATCTAAAGAGTTAGAAAGGGGGGAAGGGGTGCACTGTAGCGCATTGAATAAAACGCACTCCTTTCCTTTACTGTATGAGCTCAACTCAGTTTTTGCTGACGCCAAAATAAAATCGAATTTATCTTCCCAATGGACTGCGTGGTAGTATTATTACGGCTGTATCACTTCATCCGGTTGTGCTTTTCTGTGTACAGTTACTGCTTGCAGTAGAATGGAACAGCAGGTATATTTTTGTTCGTCTTGCCTGGACCTCCATAAGAAATTATGTTAAATTTTACCAAATTCTCAGCTCATTTTTTACATAACAACAATAATATTAATAATAATAAAGTTTATAGTGATAAACAAAAGTTTGCAGAATATAGCTGAATGTTTTCTCTCGGAAGAACAAAGTGGATTTAGAAGAGGCAGATCCTGTGTACATAACATTCTTATTGTTAAACAACTAATTGAAAAACATAGGGAGTTTAATAAAGAAACGCATATGGCGTTTGTTGACTTTGAAAAAGCCTTCGATAGGGTAAACCGATGCAAAATGTGGCAAATATTGGAAGAACGAGGATACCCACAACAATTAGTAAAAATGATACAATGCTTCTACCTCCAAACAAAAATAAATGTGAGGAACAATGGTAAAATTTCTAAGAAAATCTTACTAATCAGGGTGTCAGACAAGGGTGTACTTTATCACCTACACTTTTTGGTATTTATATTGACGACCTAATGTGCAAATGGAAGCAGCTAGTGAATGCAGGTTTTAAAATTTCAAATAAAAACTCTTTAAATATTTTATTGTTTGCTGACGACTTAGTTATTATACAAAATAGCTAGTCTGCCCTGCGGAAATCTATTTTTGAACTTTGTAAGCAATATAATATGAAAATTTCTTTTATAAAATCAAAGGTAATGGTATTCATTGGGATATAGCCAATTAGAACAAAAATAGTTATAAATAATCGTTGCGTTGAACAGGTAAGCCATTTTAAATACCTGGGAACTGATGTTAGTTATGACAAGGAATATGATGTCTACAATAAAATATGCAAATTTCAAAGAGTGTGAGGAACAATAAATAGAACATTTAGAAACAAAATACGTAAGGAAACAAAATTAAAGTTCTACAAAGTTATGGCTGTACCTATACTGACATACGGAAGTGAGACTTGGACGTTAACTAAAAAGCAACATAGTAAAATACAGGTTTCAGAAATGAAATTCTTGAGAAGTGTGAAAGGATGCACGAAGAGGGACTTAATAAGAAATGAAAATATAAGAGAAGAGCTGGACATTTTTAGTATGAATGATAGGTTAAAAGATCTCAAACAAAAATGGAAGGAACATGTTGAAAGAATACCAGATAATAGACTTACAAACAAATATTACAGTATCATGCTAAAGGTCGGAGATCAGTGGGCAGACCCAGGAAACGATGGCTGGAGGACTTCGAAGGCGGAACAGTCACTTGATTGCCTATGCCATTAAGTGAAGAAGAAGAAGAAGAAGTTTATAGTAGTATAATACTAAATTTAATAGTATCAATATCTCCTTAATAAATATTATTTTAAAAGTTCTTCGATTTACTTATGTGGTGGCTGGCGTGGAAGTGCTAGGCCCAAAATGCAGCGGTCCGTGGATCGAAACCACGCTCTGCAATGAAAATGTGGCGGCCGGCCCTGGCCGCGCACTTCTCACCTAACACTTCCTAAACAATCTAAACTGGTATCAGGAAATGTTGGTCCTACGGCTTTTACGGGAAACGGCACACAAAGAACTGACTGAGTGTTGCTCCCATTAAATAATTCAAAAGCGTTAGCCTGCCTCGGTAGCGTGGTGGTAGCATGCCTGCCTCACGTTCAAGAGATCCCCAGTTCGAATGTCGGTCAGGGTGAGTTACCTGGATAAGGTTTTTGCCGGGGGTGTCCCTTATCCTGAAAGACGAATGTCGGGTAACTCTAACCTCTATGGTCCCCAGGCTCATTTGAACATCATTTCACCTATTCCATTCATCGTCCGATATGACAACGTTGGAGGACGTAAAATAAGAAAATACAAATACAATTCAAAAGCGTTAATTCATTACTACAAAATACAACATAACGCTCGGTCCTCTAGCTTTTAGATTACTCGTCTGTGGCTTAGTGATACAACCACCGATTTATCAGCTTGGGCCTCAGAACACGGATTACATATTTCACCTTCTAAGTCTACAGACGTTGTGTTTACCTGGAAACGATGGACATTTCCTGATGGCGTTATCCGCTTGGGACCGTTTACTTTTATCCTTGCATCGTCCGCTAAATTTTTTTGTATCCATTTGGACAGTCGCCTTTCATGGAGTCGTCACATCCAGCATCTCATCTCCAAGACTGGTGCAACTCTTAATGTTGTACGCAGTATCGCTCATTCATGGTGGGGCGGTGACGCTTCCATACTACTTCTGCTATATCGTTCCCTAATTCGGTCGGTTTTGAACTATGGTTGTATCTTTTTGGGCTCTGCTACCACATCGGTCTTGCGCTAGTTGGATATCGCTCAGTAACGTGCTCTTCGATTTAGTCTAGGTGCTATGCTTTCTACACCGACGAATGCGCTTTTGGTTGAGGCCTCAGAACCACCATTGGAGATCCGTCGACACCTCTTAACCCACCGGCTTCTATTGCGAGTTTTCTCCGTGGACGTCCACCCAGTATTGCGGACGTTGCACTATCTCGCTGCTAATTATCTCAACATGGATTTTCCTGCTGTCCGACGATTGCCCTTACGCTTACTGGGTTTTCGGGATCTATACCACACTCTTTCCGTAATTTTGAAACGTCCCTCTCTTCCGGAGTTTCAATATCCATTTGAGTTACACTTCCTGAATATTTCGGTGCATCATCTTCCTGATTACATCATCCGGAGCCCTGACCTAAACGTCGCCCTCTCTCATTTCTTGCAGGTCACATGGCCAGATTTCACCACGATCTACACCGACGGTTCTAAATCTGCTGATGGAATAGGTTATGCATACGTCTGTCCTTCTATTAATGCCCGGGCTCGATGCCGCCTACCTTTGGAGGCTTCCAAATACACTGCGGAGGTTCTGGCCATTCGTGACGCTTTGCAATATGGGATTTCTCAGGGCTTCCCCAAACTGCTGGTCTTAACCGATGCGCAGAGTGTGCTGCAGGAACTGTCATCTCCCCTCTGGACGAGAGATATGCTCTGTTATCTTTAGGAGATCCTGACGTTGGTGAACAACGCTACCATAGTCGGACATCAAATTCACTTCCTTTGGATCAGAGGGCATGTAGGAATTCGATACAATGAAGTCGCTGATCGCCTGGCAAAAGAAGGATTCACCCAAGGCACCTTTCAAGGCATCCAACTGCCCTACACGGATTTCTTCCCGGTCCTTCATCGTGACGCCTATTGCCGCTGGAATGACGCCTGGATTCGTTCGCAGTCCATCAGAGGCAAACACTACGCCGCCGCTCAGACGCTTATATCCACGATCCCTTGGTTCTCCAGCTTCAGCTTCGCACGTCGACAACTCACCTCCATCATTAGAATGCGACTTGGACATGGATGTTACCCTGCGCATCTACACCGGCTACGTCTCATCGATTCCCCCGTATCTCCTGATGACCTAGGCGAAATCGCTGACCTCACTCATCTTCTGTTAAGCTGCTCTCTCGCTACCAAGTCCACCGTTCTTTCTTCCTCCGCCGCCTACTTCAGCAGTCTGTTCCTTTTCCCGCTAGCGTCAACACCATATTACAGTTATGCCACAAACCTGTATACCAAGCTCTTCTGCAGTTTCTTCAAGAAAGTGATCTACAGATCTAGTGTCCACCCATCCTCTTAATTTTCCTTTCATTATTTTTCTTATTTTTCCTTTCGATGGCCATATGGGATTTTACCGAAGGTCCCCACCCCCCAAAAAAGAAAAACATATAACAAAATCTTTAACAGTATGTGCTCCCTTTTAAGTAGCACAGAAAACCAAAGAGGATCACAATCTTTATAGAGTTACATTTTAAGGCGGATAACAATCTGTTGAGACAAGAATTTAATTTAATTCAATTAACAGAGTTAGCTAAAAAGTCATAAAATATCTAACATTAACAGGAACACTAGAGTAGCTACAAAATAAGAATAAACAGTGGTTGACCCTAGGCCCCGGACTTAGTCCCTGAGCTGCTCGTTGCTGGTGGTGTAGTCTGGTGTTGCCGGCTGTTGATGATGGGCTTGATGAGGCTGAGCGCTCAGCCGCTGCCGAGTGGTTGGCGGCGTTGTTGTCAAAAGCGATGCCTTCCTGCAGGGATGCAGGGGGCATAGCGCCTGTCCGGTGAAATGGCTGTGCCCTCCACAGGAGGCACAGTAGCGGCGGCGTCGGCGGAGGTTGTGTTCTGTACAGACCGAGGTGAGGCTGGAAGCACCACAGTAGTGGCACTTCGACTCGGCTGCACAGGACTCGGCTGCATGCCCGTAGGCGCAGCAGCGGTGGCATGGAGCTGGACGGTCCTGTCGGATGACTTCGGTGCGCAGCACCCACCCTAATAAGGACAGGCCGTTAGCTAAAACAGCTTCCAGTTCCGCGTGGTTGGCTAGCTCCACCTGGATGAGTGGTGTCGGGCCTCGGGCTCAGGTGATGCGTGTGGCCCTCATTGCTGACGGCCACTGCTACTACACCTATCGTGCTTGCAGGTCCCGAGGCACTCCCATTACCACTATGCTCGTGCGGCGGTGCAGTGTTTGAGACGGCGTTAGCTGGCTGGCTGGCTGGTGCTGGCGACCAGCCTGCTCCCGGCTGGGTAGCAGGACCGGAATCTGGCTGCAGTATTGCAGGACCTTCCTCCTCGGCTTGCTGTGCGGCGGAGTTGGCTGCTGGGTTCTTCGTTTCTCTCTTGGCACGACCCATGTTGCTGCTCTGAAGGTTCGAGGAGAAGTCCGTCCACCTTAGTGATATCGGTAACCGAAGTCCCACTTATTGAAATAACATGTAAACATTGTCAGACTGATAATGCTATCTTTGATAATGAAGTAACAACGAAGAAGAGAATTTTGACCGCAATTGTTCCTCCAAAATCAAATAGGACTTTTATGAAGGGATGAAGTAAGCAGAATCGAGCAGTTGGTGGCCTGACCACGGGCTTTGGACAGCTTGAGGGTGGCTCACAGGTTCTCTGCAGCATAAGCCGAAGAATGTTCGACTCGGCAGTGGAAGCTCCGAAATGATTTCCCTGTTTGTGCCCAGAGGAAGCTTCAAGACTTTGCGCCATTGTCTTACAGCTGCGGAATCGTTTTGGAAAGAAAAAGACAGACGAAATGATAGGAAATATGAGAAAGAAGTCCAGAGGTAAAAGATTTCACTCGAGCATCCGCTTTGCTGAACCGGATAAACCACTGTAAAACACATGGTCAACTGGGCGGTCACGGTTCAAACTCGGAACTTCTCTGGCTTCTCGCATTAGAGCGGAGCCATCTCGTTCAGCAAACAGATGTTATCTTTAAAACACTACACGCTCCACTAAGAGATAATGGTTCAATCTAGATACTTGGAGTTTAAATAATCATAAAGAACCTCGAACTATAGGCGACCTAATTAACAATTAGACATACCAAGACATGTTTTATATCACGATTTCTTTTACTAAGTGAAACATTTAAGGTAAAACTTTTAGCAAAGTTCAATCGATCATATTGTAAATGTACATCGCTCTAAATACAAATCGCGAAATCACCGTCAAGCTGTGATATTTCGTTTCATTTATCAAGCATTATCAAATAATTAAATTTTATGTGATTTATTCTGCTTTTTAAAGAGTTCCGTACAGTACTTTACCTATGCTGGAAGCAGTATTTCAAGACTTTTGCCAATTTTACTTTATTTCCCGATATTTTTTAATATTTAAAACCACCCATCCTTAACATAAGACCTCTACTTTTGGTAAAACTCTAAAGTGACATTTGTACCTTTGTTATCCTTGCAAACTAGTAATATTGTATATGAGATGTCATTTATTTCGTGTTCAACAGTGTACTGTTGATGCATTAAAACTATAGATGTTTTGTAGCATTTAATTTAGCTGAGTGGAGCCCATTTCTTACCCCACGGCAGCTAGCATTCAGTCCAAATCAGTGTCACATCATTTCCATCTACTTTTTTTTTTTTTTTTGTGTGTGTGTGTAATTTACGTCCTCCTACGTTAAGTCATATCATACGATAAATGGAATGGACTGAAATGATGCTCAAATGAGTCCGGGATCCATGGAGCTTAGAGTTAGCCGACATTCATCTTACAGGATAAGGGAAAATCCCGGAAAAAGCTTTATCCAGCTAACTTTCCCTGAACGAGATTCGAACTCCGGATCTCTCGAACGTGAGGCAGATGTGCTACCACCACGCTACAAAGGCGGGCACCATCTGTTATATTAATATGCTGGTTTAGTTGCCAACTTTGAGGCTTCATTGCGGAGATGGTAGTGAGTTCAATTACTGTTTCCTTTCAAGATGTGTGTATTTAAATTATGGAGAATACAAACAAAAGATTAAAAATAAATAGAAAGACAATGCAATGAAAGAAATATAACTGAACGTCAGCATTCTACAGCTATGAAGTCATCCGAATGTTAAACATTAGGAAGAAGAATAAGTTATTGGTGACGTATTTTTGCTTAGTGAGTTAGGAGGTCAAATGTTTACGTGATAAATTCCTAACACGCCTTCCATGTCGTTAATCATGTTAACTAATGTTAAACACTCTTTATCTTATTACCACCCTAACATCGGTCCAAACTACGCGAAAGAATTTACATCTAATTTCTCTGTCGATGAAGGCGAAACCAGCTTAAATATCAACCTCTTGCCAAAACACTTGGATGCAATTACAGTGTACGAATGACAACGTTGTTATGAGGTTTTGCTATGACAAAATATAGCAAACATCACTGCTTAATGCAGGTTTAATGTAGTATAATGTAGACCGAAGCTCTTGTCAGAATATAATTTCAGCTCTCCTTCTGAAAGCAAACAAGATCTGCTGCCAACTAACCAACAGATATTTTCAATCGGAAGTAGTACAGATGCAAATAATATACTCCCCCTGGCTATTCACGTTCGACAAAGGACTTTCATCCCTACCCTCAGTTTTAATGTCAGTATTTGCAACAATCTCATCGTGAAGCATTTCCATATATTTCCATCCAGGAAGTGGTGTAATGAACACAACGCTGGTGTTGACAAACAGTTAAGATGCTCAGGGCCGGTGGCAGATTATTAGGTAGCCTAACTTAATACAGTATGCGGACATTAGCATAGTGGTCCAGGCTGGCACTGAGGATTTGACGTGCATAAACTAATCCCACCGTCACTCTGGAAATCACAAAGTGCCGCCATCCCTGGAGAGACAAGCACACACTTTGATGTCTCTGTGCATGCTAACACATCCAGAGAGTTAGAAACTGTTCTTAACTCTCCTTCACGAGCTGTGGTCGAAAAACCTGGTCACTCGCCATACCATCAGCTCTATCTCAAGGGAATGTCATTAAAAACACCTGCACCAATTTTATAACGACAGTAAATGAAGATGACAGCTGCACTTTAGTGGGAGAGCTACATTCCTATACCTTGCTCTGGACAATGACTGCAGTTTCTTTGATTCCATAGCTTTTTGCTATTTCTACCATATTCTCTACCTAGACATAAGTGTAAATACAAATTTTCAGATACAATGAATAAAAACAATGTATAAAAAAGTCGTACGTAATCTATATTACTATGAAGAGCATCAATCAAAAAGAGATACTGGTAAAATAAAAATTAATATATAATTTAGCATCTTCCAAAAACGCGAAAGGCTTTTTTTATGAAACTTCTTTACATCGAAACGAAACTTGACATTGAAGAAGCTACGGAAATATTGATTTTTTTTAACAATAATACATCATCGTCACGGTATAAAGGCCGCGCCGTGGCTCACTGGTTAGACCGCTTGGCCCTCACCAAGGCGGTCCGGGTTCGATCCCAGGCGACCACAAAGTGAGATTTGTGGTGGATAACACGGCGCTGGGGCGGGGTTTCTCCGACACCTCCGGTTTCCCCCGCCATCTCATTCCACCGGTGCTCCATCTTTATCTCATGTATCATGAGTGTCACCACCTGCAGTGTCGTAAGTAGTAAAAGCAGGCGTTAAACATTACACATTTCATTTCATCACGGTATAAGACTTGTGGCCCGTTTCGACTTCAAGGAAATTTATCGGACCATCTCATTCGTGGCCTGCCAACATTTCTTCTACCTACAGGTTTATTTTTGTATACTATTTGTGGTGTACGGTCTTCGGTCATTCTCTGCACATGATCTTGTCATTTTTGCCTGTAAGCAATGATTGTTTCATTTAGACTCTGAATTTCCAATTCTCTTCTAATATCCTCGTTTCTTTTCTTGTCTATGAGTCTATAACCTGCCACCTGTCTCAGAAATTTCATCTCAGCAGCCTCCACTTTCTTCTGTTGTGAGATAGTCAAGACCCAGTTTTCACACCCATAGAGCAGCGTTGGGATCGCCATTATTTTATACAGTTTTAACAAAGTTTGCCGATTACAATTTTTAAAAGTTCTTTTTATCGAGCCACATATTGTTTGGAATTTGTTTATTTTGTTTTGTATACCTCTATTACTGGTATATGACACAATATAGCCAAGATAATTATAATAACCTTGTTGCTGGATGGGTTTATCATTTATACAAATTTTTGCTCTCAAATGGTTCGTTCCTATAAAAGCCATTATTTTTGTTTTTCATATGAAATTTGAAGATTATATTATCTTTTAATATTATTTAATTCATGTATGGCTCTTTGTAAGTTTTCTTCCATCTCCGCAATTAAAATCTGGTCATCAGCAAACAGCAATGTGTCAACATTATTTCCCTTTATTTTAAAATGAACAATAATACAAAAAGTTTTAATTAAAACACTATAACTTACGGATATTTTAACGCCAAATGAAATATATGTAGAGTTCCAAAAATTGGTAATCTGTACACCAACAAGGGTATCAATCTACTCTGTAACTAGAAGCGTAGTTGGGAGAATATGAGAGCAACTGGTAGAGCTAAGTGGTAGAGCAAGGTAGGAGCTAGATGAGATATTGTCGGGAACTCATTTTTGGGACTGGCGACCGGCATACACAAAGGGATAGATAGCGGAGTGCGAGATAAGGAACGGATAAGGCAACGCGGAGATTAAAGGCTGCCGAAACAGATGAAGTTAGACAACTGGAAAATTCTTGTTTGGTCTGGTGCCGTCTTACAAAACATTCCACAAATGTCTAGAAATATGCGTAGAAGTATATAAGGGATGCTATGCATAAAGAATGGTAATGAATTTCAAAGGAATGTATATTTGTTGTGAAACGCGTGCACGTGCAGTTGAGTTGAATAGCACTGGGTTGAATATTTGTTTTAACAAAAGAAACTCAAGAAACAGTTTTCTTAGCAAAAGGTTCTAAAGGGATAGCACTTGACTTCATTTGAAAAGGTATTCCTCGGACGCTTAAACTAAATAGTCACAAAGGAGTTTAGGGTGAAAAGACAGGGCTTCCAGAAGTGAAAGTTACACACACACACACACACACACACACACACACACACACACACACACACACACACACACACACACACACATACACACACAGGCAGTTGTGCCTAGTGGGGACACACAGTCCCGGCTTGGGGCCGATTAAGAAAGTCATCGCTTCTGTCTTGGCCAAAGGAGACCAGAAGCGATGGGAGAAGACAACTGTCGGTTCGTATGTACGTGAAGAACGAATTAAGTTTTATCGAGTAATAAGCAGTCTACATAGGTAACTCTAAACATTGACGTATCGGTAACCCTTGGTCGGCAACTTCGAGTTTACTGTGATGATAAAAAGAAGTAGCCATTATTTCACCCTTTTCCATAGGCATCCTGATGAAATGAGATCTTAAAGCTGCAATCTTCCTTGTAACTTTGTGTATTGTTCTAAACACAGTCCCTTTATTTATATTAAATATATCCCTAATCACCATTTGGAAGCTTTCAGTTGCATAGAACCGTAATGTGAGCAGGATCATAAATATTGGATTGAGTGCATAATTCCTCAGGGTTTTTGTTCTTAATTGTGCATGTAGTCTATGCTCCAGTTCTTCAACTACATGCTTTGATAGTCGAAATCACATTTTGAATTTTCTGTCATTTAGTTCTGAGATGTGATTTCATCTATGTTGGAAAACACAAGGGGACCTTTCAAATTCAAAATTCTAATCATCAGAGATATCAGAGTAATCTGAATTCTGAAAATAATAAAAATGTATAGGTTATGAACACAAACAATGCATCCTTAACATATATTTGTGAAATAAAGATGCTAATGACTTATACAAGTAACCACAAAAATGCCTTATTTACTATTGTGTAAATTCTGTAGTTCTACTGATCTAAGTTCAATCAAGTTAACTGAAGAAAATTCATCAGTTAGGTTTGATCTTAGATCAAGAGGCCATATACTTAGATAAATGTTTATACAATCAAAATTTTAAGCTCAGCTTGACTGAAGATCACTTTCATATGCTTGAACTTAGATTATATTTTATGCAACCGGGACTAAATGAGGTAGAATGACTTCATAAAGGGTAAGCGAAGGTGTATGAAATTCCCTGATTTCTCATTTGAGCTTTAAAAGGTTTTCTACTGAATGCGGTAAGCACAGTGAATGTAGAAACATTTTGACTTTGGCTCCATATGTCTGATCACTTAAAGTTTCCAAGCCTAAGTCTACAGTTACAGCAATGAATGCCAGACAGATCCGAACCTCGCTGATTTCTGGGTTGAATGGGTAATTAGGTTTAGGGTAGTTCGCTTTCAAGTGACTTGTGTTACGTTACAAATGACATGCTTGAGGTTGGCCGACGAAGCCTGTTGAAACCGTATAATTAGCTTAGGTTTGTGGTTTAGCACTGAACTCTATGGGTGCCAAAATTAGGAGAGAACAGCTCTTGTTCGCCCCAACAATCATAACTTTACATGGTTTGGAAACAAATATTTAATTTTCTACATTAACATGTCATTAAGTACACATTAATCGACTAACTGTTCTTATAATGACTACTTCTTTTATTTATTTTTGTTATTTGAGATAAACATTTGAATACATCGGTTTTGTAATGCAATGACGAGGTCAGATTATTCAAGTAAACGATTGAGAGATATAATCTTTCTTCTAATGTAAAATAACTCCTTTAAAATGAATACATAATAATCTTTTAAAGTGACGCTTACATACCATCAGGATCCACTGTTTGAAAAAAAAATATTTTTTTTAGTTCACCTTTAACAATACTGGAATAGATGGTGGAATTTTAAAAGTGAAAATTCCTCTTTGAACTCGGAAATTTCCAAGAATTCTCCTTAATATTTTAACAACTTCGTACTCAAAGCAATAGTTTAGATCCAAGCCATTTATAGAACGATGTTAAAGCACGGAATACCAAATGAAATGGAGAAAACAGTTTAGCCATGACATTCCACTATTTTAAAAACATTACACGGGAATATTTCAAAGAGTAATTCCTATCCTTTAAATTTGATATTTTAAAGCATTTAATGAGTTTAAAGCATATAATATTAAACACAATGGAGAAAACAGCTGAGCCTTAAAATCCCACCATTTTCCAAGAATGCCACGGGAAGTGTTTAAGGAAAATCTCCCTTTAGATGTGATAATACCTCTGTGATTTTGAAACATAGAATGCCAAACTCAATGCATAAAATGTCTCAACTGTTTTCAAGTCAACTCTTTGGATTTGAGTTTTGTTATTTCGAGCTTGCTATTCATACACATACAGAGACGTTTTGTTAAAAATGTTTTCTTTTGATGAGGCAGGCTCAGTGGATCAACATACACCTATATTTCCTTAAAATATAAACTTGAAGACACTTCTTCAGTTTACCACATGTAGTAGGAAAAGTAAAAATCATAAAGCAATAGAGAAATGTCTCGTTGACGAATATACCATTTTCTAAATATATCTGAATATTCTCTACACTTCTACCACTATTATCCAAAAATCCGTATATCAAAGGAATATATCGAGATCTATAGAACGCCTTTGAGGTTTGTTAGTGAATTTTAGTAAAAATACTGATTTATATTAAAGTAGACGCAACAGAAATACATGCTAAGAGCATAATATATCACAAAAATGAACTGTTTGTGAACTACTCTATCAATTTCAAGGACTATATCAATGCCGCCAGTGTATCAGAATTTCGTCCCACTGACTGTCATCTTTAAACTTCACTTTAAACTTCAAGTACACTTAAAAGCCAGTAGTCTGGGCAGGGTTTCAATCCGCGACCTTGAGATCAGAGGTCAGCGTCTCACAACAGAAGAATACAAAATACAATACAACAAAATTATTGAAATAGCACAGAAAAATGACTTTCCCAAATCACTAGTAGACAAAAATTGAACTTAGCAAATAAGAAGAAACTACTAAAGGAAACCACAGCCCTCTCAGCTACAGAAACTAAAATGATCTTCAAAAAATTCACTTACCATCCATGGGCCTTTGAAAAATTCAAAAAAGTCTTCAAAAAACAAAACATTCAACTAGCTCCAGTGAACCATTACTCCTTAAAAAACCTAATTTGCTCAAACATCAAAGATGCCATTCCGTCTAACAAAAAATCTGGTATATATCAAATTGAATGCTGTGACTGTAGTCAAATTTATATTGGAAAAACCAAAAGAAATTTAGAAACAAGAGCAAAGGAACACTTTAGGAACATAAAATACAAACAATTAGAAAAATCAGCAGTTGCCACGCATTTTTGGGGAAAGAAAACCACAACATAAATCCAGAACCAAAATTACTAAAACATACAACAGGAAAAGAAGAACTCTCCACATGGGAACAAATCTTTATTTCAAAAAATAGGAACAAAGTATTCAATTTCGACATCCCCCAGAAAGATTTGTTTAACAAGTTCCTCGAACCGCCACCAGAGGAGACCAATGACAAAATATTGCCAGCTACACCAATGAGAACCAGTCGATGTCCGGCTGAAGATAGAGGGAAGGCCTCAGAAACATGTTCAGGGAAAGTTTAAAAGTGAGTGTTGTTTTGTGTTATTAATCGACTCCCAATTAATTTAATTTATACAACAACACTGTTTTCAACACTTCCATGAAAGGATTTATTCTGCATATGTTTCTAAAATCATTTACTTAACTTCAATAATGATTTGAAAGAGAAAATAAATGAAGGTGCTTTAGCAAATAGAAACCTCGTGTTGCAATTTCCAAACCAAATTTATGTTAAGAACTTAATGTTATTCAAGTAGTTTAGTTATACATTGCTTGAATTTATAATCGTAAATGCTTTCCCTGGTAAATTGCACCCACATAACTTTAAAATTTAGGTAATATTTAGTACTTTGTGGCATTGTCTACAACTACAGTAGGTAGAGGAAGTATTGTATTCACCCAAAAATTTGATATTACCAGAAAATACGTATTTTAAATATTGTACAGTACATAAAATGATTTTAGAAAAAAAGCCTTTTTTTTGTTCAATTTATACGCCGCCTTTAACTGCAATGGTCATATCGGCGGCCGTTCTCCTTTGGAACATACCGAAGGTGTTAATTCGTCATCTTTGGTTTTTTATCATTAGATCACGCGCATATTCACACTCTCATTCACACTCTCATTCATACTTCCAGACTCTGGGGAAGATGGGGAATTATCTTGTTCGGAGAAAGTTCCCCACCCCCAACGACGGCAATGGAACCAGAGGCCCCTAGCACTGCAGGCAGGTGCTCTACCGACTGAGCTACGGGGCCAGCCTGTGAATTTTTGTCTATGAACATTATAGCTTAGAAGTTAAAGTCAGTTAAATTCCAAAATTGAAATTTTAGACATACCTTGATACAAACGAAATGGGTGGTGCAAAGGAGTTCCACGTTGGCGGGAGAGTTTGAGGCAAATAGTGTTTAGCGCAGGGTAAAGCAATAAGATTTCTCTCAGGGTATGTGTGGGTATGTATGAGAACGATGGGTTTAATGACTGCTTTTTCTTATCATTACATTAAACTCGAAGTTGCCGACCAAGGGTTACCAATATCACTGTTTAGAGTTACTATATGTGAAATGCTTATTATTCGATAAAACTTAATTCTATCTTCACGTCTATATGAGCCGACAAATATCTTCTCTCATCACTTCTGGTCTGCCTTGCCCAAGAGAGAAGAAGAGGACTGCCCTAATCGGCTTCACGCCGAGGGCTAAGTGTCCTCCACAGCTGCGCGTGGGTGTGTGTAACTTTCACTTTCTCGAAGCCCTTTATTCAACCAAAGATTCCCTTTGTGACTATTTGTCATGCCATTATTAAGGGTCCGAAAAATACCTTTTCAAACAAAGTCAAGTGCTATCCATTAGAACTCTGCTAAGGAAAATGTTTCTTACGTTGCTTTTGTTAAAACAACTATTCAACTCCGTTGCTATTCGACTCAACTGCAGCTGCACGCGTTCCACACAAATATACATTCCTTTGAAATCCATTACGATTCTTTATATATTACATCCCTTAATTACTTCCAACAGTGCGGCATAAAGGCTTCCAAAGCCATTCCTACATTTAATTAACTGTTACATGGAAATAACTCAGATATTCTCAAAATATTCTCTAAGGGTTTTGATTTTATACAAGGATAGGTGAAGGTTAAAAGGCATATATTTGACATTTCTATTAATAGTGCCCGAGGTAGCCCTTGTTCTGAATACATTTGTTGACTTCCAAACTGCATATCTACTATATAGTCTTAATACTTAATTTTTGACCAGGTCATTGAGAGATAAGATATTAACGACCAGGTCTTAAATTCTATAACTACCGCTTAAGACTATGGATAACCCTAATCCCATAGGTCCTACAAGGAAACATCTCGCACAAGTCTTCCTTCAAGTCCCAACATAAAATAGATAACATGACTCATTTTAAAATTGTTTATTGATTAATGAGTAACGTAAGTAAGATAAATATAAGTCATCAGATTTTAAATAAATGTCCATGTATGTGTGTGGAGCATAGCTCAAATATAAGTTCGGTTAAGGGGGGACGTACGAGAAAATGTTCAAAAAATCTAACTTTTTTATTGTTTTGTAAAATAGTATGTACCTTTAAAAATTAAATGCCCTAGTGTTGCATAGTAGCATAGTTCAAACACAATCTTCAATCAGCTGCCTTGGAATCTATAAAGCCCACCTACGAATTCTTAGCACACCCAAACGTGCTAAAAACTGTCTCTATGAAGAAACACAAAACCCAAATGAAAGCCTCAACAGTTTGATAGGGAAAAGGTGTCCCAAAACATCATTTGTGTCCCCCATAGAGGTGAAAATTGCTACATTTGATGCTGCAATATTGTTAAATGATGGGAATGTTGGCAGAAAGAAAGCTATGCATCAGTTAGGGTATCAACCTGGTGTGTTTATGGAAACAATTTTGCAGAGTATCAACAACACTCGCATCGCTGGTGCAGAAAGAGCTATAAAATTAATGCAGAAAGAAGCAAGATAGAAGAGGACTTTAAAAAGAAAGGCTGAAGAAGACCGGAATGAGGATACGGACTATGGATATGGGAAGTTCTGACTTAAAATTAAAAGGCAAACTGAATAATACTTATTGTATTTTTAATTGCCTTTCCCGAAACTTGCATTTTTTACAACTTCAACCCATTTTTCTTTCAAACTACTTCATCTACAGTGATGCAATTTAGCACACAGCTTTCTTATGCTACAATGGACATTTTGTCGGTTCTAAAATTTAAGCTAAAGCTCCAGATGGAATGTGATGATACAAAATATATGAAATTATTTTAATTTTAAAGGATGCATATGATTAACATTTCCTTTAAATTCTATACAGCTTCAACAAGAAATCTCAATCCAACAAATTAATTTTTAATATGTTTTCAAATCACATACCAAATTTCAGAAAGAGAGCATATGTGAATTTTGAAAAAAAAATGGGCATAAGTTTGTAAATATCTCTGCATATAGAAAAAAATATGTAGCATTAGTTATAAACAATGGAAAATTATGAAACAAATTATGCATATTAACTGTATTATCTTAAATGAATATACTAAGTTTCACTTCTCTACCTTGAAATCTTTGGATGCTGTGGCTATTAATGTAAGACCCTGAATATTTGAGTACGTGCCCCCTTAAGTACTAAAGATAAAATGTAAGCTCTAATTTTCAAGTATGAAAAACTATTGAAGGGAATTCCCCGTATTTTATATAACTTTGTAGGGAGAATTCTTGAAAGCATTGCTTTTCTCAAAAATGAATTGGATTAAAGTACCATACGTTTTATATATTTTCATGACGAAAAAAAAATATATATACATCTTGAATTTTATGGGAAGTGGCTCATAAGTCGTCTACATTCCTGGGTATAACTGTAAAACTCTGAGAGATAGACAGAATCTTACCTAATATAAGTGTAGCACTAGCTCAATCACAAATTTGATTGAAATGCATTCGTGTGTCTGTGTGTGTGAGAGAGAGATAGAGAGGGGGGAGTTACATTTCCAAAATATTCACTATTAATGCTTTCGATTTCAAAATACCCCATAATTTTCTCAAATGAGAACTCCTCTTTTACTCTTTTCCTTTATAACTCCTTTTAATTTAGCTTTGTTTTATCTGGTCTTACAAAGAGAACGGAATTTTCAAGTCATCACATAGCGCCAGCTAGTAAGGCATTTGAATATCTACTAAGTCCATTCCTGTTGTACCTACAGTAAAATATACAATGCGATCCATACAAACCTGAACTATTTCAATAGGTCATAAGCTCTGAACCAATAATAGGACATACGTGCAACTTTGGGAGCATATAATACACATTTAGGAGATTACATTGTACTATTTACATCTCAGAGAAAACGTTGGAAGTATCCTCCACCAGCATCTATACATGTTTGCACACGTCTCACCATATTCTCTGGAGTTTTAAGGAGATATCGTCGCCAATGTGACTTATTTCGGTTCGAATGAACTCCTTGTGAACATCAATTGTCCATAGCCTATTCTTGTGCAAGCTATTTTTTCGATTCATTTTCTTCTACCTCACGGCTTTGGATTGTTTTAACCGTTCCGGCTCCAAATTGGTCTGTCCATCTTTTCTTCGGTCTTCTCTGATCTCTTCTTGCTATAGGTTAATAGTTTAAGGCTAGTTTTGGTATTCTGTTATTATTAATCCTCCGAACATGTTCTTTCCATTCATTTCTATTTCTTTCAATAGTATGGTTTATTTCTTCTACGTTTAATTCTGTCCTAATATTCTGACTGCGTTTTTTTATCAATTTTGGTATATCCAGCCATTGCTTTTTTGAATTTCATTTCTGATGACTATATTTTCGTGCTATTGCTTTTTGTTAGAGTCCATGTTTCTGATCCATAGATCAGAGCTGGTATTGCCATTGTTTTGTATAGTTTTGTTATAGAGTCCTTTCTTGCTTTACTTTTTAATATTCTTTTTATTGTGCCTGTTATATCGTTAAATTTATTTATTTTCTCTATTATATCAGCTTCCTCTTGGTACGAGACATTACATCCTAAATACTTAAAGTGTGACTTCTACTTAATTATTATGTTATCTAACACTACTTTTGACCTTACTGGATTAATTCCTTTAAATGCCATGGTTTTTTATTTATTTGCTGATATTTTCAATCCCTATTCTGTAGCAATTTTATCTAGACTATACAGCATTTTCTGCAGGTCATCTTCATTTGTGATTTTTGTGATTTTTTAGATACCCAAACAAAAAAGTTATACGTGAAGGTTAGGTCAGGGATCTGGGGGGCCATAGACATTTTGAGATTATTCGATTATCAAAGAAACTGGTTACAAGTTCCATGGTGTCATTAGATGTATGGTACGTTGTACCAACTAAATAAAAATAAAAATATCTAACAGCCCGGTCTCTGGAATCTATACGAGGCCTTATTATGCAAACTTCATTTTTAACTTTATTGATTTCTAAATCAGACTACACAAAACAATTTACAAATTTTGCAGATATAATCGACTTTCTACCTTAACGAACTAAATAAATCTACAGATTACTGGATTCCCGTGAACTTACAAATAAATTCACCTAATCTATCTAAAACAGTCTTTTTTCTACTTTATTTCTACTTCAACAATATAAATCAAATCTACATTTCTACTACAGGTTTTATTGTTATAACAAGCTACGAGACTGTTTCCTATAATTTTAAAATTTCCTCTGCTGCAACTAGTATCCAAAGCTTCCTCCTACTGCTATCCATCTTCTAAAGGAACTGGCATCAGTACATGGAGCTGGTTCGTCGGTTCCAGACATCCGGGTACAAAATCAGTTGCATCTGCCCGCTTATATATATTCTCTCTCTGTCTGTGGTTTCTACTCTTCTTTCTGATATCCATAATTGGCATCTTCTATTTATCGGTTTTGCGTCCTAAATTAGTGCGTCTTCAAGTGCGGTTGTGCGTCTTCAAGTCTGTTAATCTGTATCTTCAGTTTCTCTTGGTCCTGTTTCCCTCCGACGATCTCTTAAGAAATATTCTTTTCTCGTAGATTGAAATTTTTCTACATTTCTTTCTTGAAGTATTTTGTCACGGGTCATATATTCCTCTACCGCCTTAACAGATATTATCTGAGACATATTTTCTAAATGTGCATAATGTTCTGCATCTCTTAAGATGTTCTATAAACATTTTCCAACGTTGTTCCATCTTGCTGGAAATAAACTTCTCTCAATTCGATATCATCTTCGTAAAACTTCAGAGAATATGGTGAGACGAGTGCAAACATGTATAGATGCTGGTGGAGGACACTTCAAACATTTTACCTGAGATATAAATAGTGTCATGTAATCTCCTAATTGTGTATTATATTCTCCCAAAGTCGAACGAGTGTCCTACTATTGGTTCAAATGGTTCGCATTTATATGGATGACACTATAGAACAGGGGCGGTTCCTCCATAAGGTTGCAGGTTTGCGCTACACCCACTGATTCTGAATGTACAACAGCTGCATTTTGCACATCAAAGCTGTACTTGTTTGCATTGTTTTATATACAAACATGTTTCAATTACGCTTATCGTCTGCAGATGCCCATGGCCGCAGAAGTCGAAATAAACAGTGATTAGCTGTAGGAGCCGCAGGTTTGCAGTGAAGAGTTAACCTAAGATTTCGCCCAAATTTGGTTCTCTGAGGGGGTTGCGGGAAGGTGAAGAGATGGCAGTGGCTTCTGATGCATTGCTTAAATGGAGGTTTATAAACCTAGCTCCTCCTACTCTGTCTTTCTTCTACAAGATCATGCCACATGGGGACATTTTGTACAATTAGCTGCAGAAACGAGACTGCAATGCAACGTTTGCCATCGCCCAGCTAAACGCATTTGAAAGGGAAGTGCAAAAGGTAAGAAATAGCGTGGATATCGAGGAACGCGAAGAAATTGCAATTAAGAGGAGAGGAATAGAAGATCATGATGTGAAAAGAAGAGAAGTTCTTGGAGTATGTCACATTCTTAGAGAAGCAAAGGACAGATTTAGCTTCACGGGGCATCTGGTAGCCTCAACTTTGTTTCATCAAGAAAATTTCTAAGACATTTCCAGAGGATTCCCTTAGAGAAACAATAAGGTTCTATCCTTTTATCATTGGAACAAAAATTCGTAGAGAACTGACTGTAATTTACAGGCGAGAGGAAAGTCGTGGAATGTCCGGCGCTTTGTGCTTGATGGACTTCAATAAGGAAAACAATTTATGTACTACATTCAGCGAATATGTCAAACTCCTCCGATTACTGTTAACTATTTCAATGTCTACCGCTGAAGCAGAATGCTGTTTCTCAACTTTAAAAAGAATAAAAACTTTCCTTAGGAACACAATGTCACAGGACCAATTGTCAGCATTAGCAATTCTTTCAGTTGAGAGAGATTTTGTTATGAAGATCAGCGACTTCAACGCAAAAGTTATCAATAGATTCGCCAGGTCTAAGGAGACTAGAGCAGAGAATCTGTATAAATAGGTAAGTCATTACTACTCTGTATTTTATTTTTCATTTGTGCACCACCAATAATTTAACCCACCAGCCGCCACTGCTATAGAATAAAATAGTTTCTGCAGATGTTTACCCGTATTAGAAGGAAATAGCGTTTTAAATAAGTTATAAAACAATAGGCAAAATAATGTAAGTGCAACAATCAGACATTTTCTGTTGTTATTGCACGTGTCTGCATTCATGCAAACATTTCCTTTACCTTCTTTCGACCGTTGTTTATTATTGTCTACAGTAACATATTTCTAAAACAATGTAATGCATTCCTACCATTTTTATGGCAAATATAAACCACTTTATAGACAGAGGAGACTGAGTGGTTGCAGAGTATTGCAGTAGAATAATTTCACACGTTTCCAGAAGTGGAGGTTATAAAAAGCTATTGAAGGGCAAGGCGATGAATTATTGCGAGAGAAATTGTTCGGAGATAGAGGGAGAAGAAAAACATTTCCGTTGTGTTATCATCACAAGTGATAAAAAATAACAGAGGAAGGGGATTCACTGACGGATGAAGATGGATAGAAGAGCAAAACTGCCAGGGATAAATCTCAGGAAAAATAGGGGTTTGTTTTTATGAGCATGGACAGGGTTGTGAAAAACCATCCCCCTAGTACTACTTTATACAGACCAATTCTTTTTCTGGTCGCCGCGTGACGACATTAATAAAATCGTGTACCGGAACTGCGTCTCATTGTTGCGCTTGCTAAAAGCAGGAGGAGAAGACAGTCACTTGTTATGATGCGGGAAGGGAGAGGAAATGTGATTCATAGGGCTCTGAAATAGCCCTGGGGTATATTACAACCACATAGACCAGCTCGTGTCTCCCTATGCACTTTCCTAATGATTATTTACAACTTCTGCAGAATAAACAGGACAATGATTCCAGAGTATTACTGATTGAACTACTGCACTGTTTCATACAGTAATTAAAGAATCTATTGTACTGTATTCCACATAAAAATTCAATGATAAATTGCAGTTCAAATGCACGCTTGAGTTTCTGAGTAAACAAAATAAAAATTATTACTTTCTGTGTTAGATATAGTGAGTTAGAAAAGTGTTCTACACCATCCAACAGTTCGATATCAATATATAAATTTTGACATCTCCAAACGAAAACTTGCTACCATTTATGTCTTTCCAAGGACAAATACAAGCATATTGAAGAAAATCCTGCCCTTTTTTAACGTCTCCCAGGTTACCGTATCGGAAGCTGAATGAAATGTAGTTCAAATAAGCCCAGGGCCCATTGAGGTTAGTCACCCGACATTGACCTTTCAGTTTAAGCGATAATTCCGGAAAAAGCCGTATTCAGAGAACTCGCCCTGATGAAAATTCCAACTCAGGACTTCTTGCACGTGAGGCAGACGCCTACTCCTACAGTAAATATGCGAGTATTTTGGTATTCAAATATCCTCTATATTGAGCACTTTTCAAAATTTCCATTTTCTCAAAATGGCCATAAGAATTCATTAAAGGAACGTACATTTAAGATCATGATGATGATGATGATGATGATGATGATTGATGATGATGATGATACTCATTCAAAATCCATCATCGTATTACAAATACACTCCAGAACTAATTCTCTAATCTTAAGAATCTCTTTTATATTGGGATAGAGCTACCAGCAATAATGAAATAGAAAACTATGAAACTTAAAATGACTTGAAATTTTGCTTAAAATATAATTAATTTATCTGTTTGGACTGTTGCACAGTTGCAATATGATCTTGCGACTTATCTTGATTACATTGCAACTGTACAACATTCAAAGCAGATAAATTAACTATATTTTAAGCAAAATTTCAAGTCATTTTAATGGTTCATAGTTTTATATTTCACTGTTGTTGGTAACAGAATACGGTTAGTTTAATCCCCTAGAGGACAATCCATACCAGTCACTCACCTCTGATAAATTGACCGCATTGTTGATTGCACAGTAACCTGCAAAATGGAATTCAGTATCCCGTTAGGTTTTATTGTGCCACACAAAACCCTTCATCCTAGTTACTAACTGTTGATAAACTTCACTTCCCTCCATTCAGCGTTCACTAATATTCCCACTCAGTTGTGTAATAGACCTATTGCGCACAGTTTACCCTTAGCGACCTTCAGAGTATGCCATATCCTACACTGTTAACCCTGTCTGATCAGCCCATTGTGTAGCACATTTGTGTGGCGATTTTGTAATACTTTCTAAGACCATAGCTGAAGAACAGCACGTGTAGCTGTACGAGGCCTTCCGTAATTTCCTTGTGCACGTAGCAAACTGCACCATACCTCTCAAACTTCCACAAAGCCAGTAATAGACACCCGTGTTGATGGTTGTATTCAAAACTCGGTGCTATATACACGTTGAGTACTGTCCACCAATGCTAAGTAAGTTCCTGAAAGGAATACGCCCCCTTACACAGTGGGGCAAGCACAGCCAGTGTGTGGGGGTAGAGAACGCCTGCTGCACAAGGAGCAGAACCTTAAAACATGCGCCCTATTCACTCTGTACATAAAACCGAGAAGCTCCATTCACAAAAGTAGAATACTTCTGAATATTTTCGAATGATCTGTAATTGAACTGACATGGGGTGTCATAAACTACCGAGGGAGGGTGTGGGAAACTTTTCCAACTCTCCTGCGTCTCATTCCTCGGAGACCTTCTTTCCTGTGATATACTATAATTACTCCTTTAAACTACCAAGCTTCTCTGTACATATGATTTTATTCCAAAGTTCTTTATCAACAACAATATGCAATTCTTATACCACATAAAAATTTAGAATTTATAGTTAGTTGTAATTGTTTTATATCATTATTACTTCCTTCTCTCTATGGTGTAGGAATAACGTTACACATGAGAAAATTAAGAAACAGTTGACTGATGTGAAACAGCGCTCTGTAACTTTGGATTGTTTATCAAATGTAGTGGCTTCATTGTTATGTATAAATTGCATTATACATTGGCTGTAAGTTTACTGTCTATTTGCATGAATATTCTACATTAGAATTAACAGTTTAATCTTCACACATTTGTACACATGCATGTTTATTAACGTTAGTCACACCACAAGTAAAATGCGAAATGTTCCGACGAGAATCAGAGCAAATGCTAAGCGTTGCTTGTTTGGCTTGAAGCAATGAATTCTTGTTTCCACCGCAAAGTGCAAATGGGGTGTACGTGTAATTAGTATGGAAAATCGGGCAAATACGTGTGCTAAGCCTCTGTACTCATAATGGATATTGGGATCAAAATGAGTACATTTCCATTCGACATTGCCGCCAAATAATCTGCAGAGTGTAAACCCGTATTTATGTAAGAGGGGCTCAAAAACACGTCGTGTCCAAACTAATAACATATTAGTGTTGGTAAACCGGCCAACGTGCATTCTGCGGTGCTTTTGTAACAGCTCGCGCAGATATTCTTTTGAGTGATGACAATTCTTTATATTATTTGGGTTATGGTAACAACAGAGCGATGTAAAGTGTTGAAGAAACCTTATATAAAATAAAATAAGTGTGTATTTGTGTGGGTCCCTTATACTTCTACCCTATTGGACTGATTTCGTCCAAACTGACACTCTGTTCATGTCAGAGCTCAGAATTCCATTCCATTTCACAAATGAACGATATAGTTCCATGCTACAACCAAAATACTGACATTTAAAGAGCTTCAAACATGAAACAATAACATATTAAATTTGGTCTTCCTTTTTTCAGTCTCTCGTGTGTAATTATATATTTTCTATTATTGGTTTCTGAGAATTAATAGGTTGTAGTGACTTCGAACATGTCAGTGTAAATATCATAACTACAATCTGTGACAATTGTGGTCAGTCAGCAGTTGTTTTGGATACTGAGTTTCTTGTGTAATATTTTTAAATACCTCCAGAAGAACAAAGGCTGTTGGTCAAGGGTACCTAAGGCTAAATATTATAGGAATAAACCTTCAAACCATTGCATTAATTAGCTATAAAACAAATTTCAATATTTCTAAGAGTCCTAGGATGTCACTAATAAGGCAGGTAAAGTACATAATACGTAGCACTGTAAAAAATTTCGGTTACAAAATAACTACTGAAGGAATGGTAATAAAATTTGGGATGGATATTCTTTGTCTGTCAGAATATAATAACTATGAAAATATAAGTTAATATTTGCCTAAAGTTATGCAAAAATTATATAACTGACATACCGTTTCGTAACTCAAAATCTTCTGACTCATCTGTGATATTTGCAATTATTGTACAGGTGCTTTTTCAAATTATATTATTGTGGTTATAGTTTTTGTATTTTGTTTATTTACTGTTATTTACAAAGATTCCTATGTGTTTTATTTAACTATTTGTTTTTGGTGTGTTAAGAAATGCTTCCTAAACACCGCAAAAGAAACACAAAATGATCAGGAAAGTGCAATAAGTCTATGAGTTTTAAAGATAAATCTTCATACTTTAAGCAGCGCCAGATATTTGAACTGCTAAAATATATTTCTCAGTTCTTTTCCTCAAGTTTATGTCTTGTTCTTTAACAAAAGTCCTGGACAAACATACAAGCTACATTTCTAATACTCCTATATTCTGGCGAAGATGGTTATTTGTACAACATGAATTTCCTTTGAATATGGATAAGTAGTTTTATCTCAGGTATTGGTAGGCATCTGTCTTTTTTGTATTTTACGTCCTCCAACGTTAAGTCACATCGGTCGATGAATGGAATGGGTGAAATGATGTTCAAATGAGCCCAGGGTCCATAGAGTTTAGAGTTACCCGTTATTCGTCTTTCAGGATAAGGGAAAACCCTGGACAAATCTTATCCAGATAACTCACCCTGACCGAGACCCGAACTCGGGACCTCTTGAACGTGAGGCAGAATCGCTACCATCTACGCTACCGAGGCGGGCTAGACATGTCTTAAAAATGTCTTTTGAGGAAGGACATTTTATGAACCCATTGTTATTTTGCTATATTGCAATTCAGTTATACTTCTTGTTCAACTTCCTTGAGTAGAGAGAAATGATATACAAACTCTGCATAATTTTTTTATTATTATTTTTTTATTTATTTACTTTTTTATTTAAAAATATATATCTATGTATACAGATATATATTTTTCTTTTCCTTATTTGACCGTTTTTTATTGTTTCCGTTTAATTACCTACCTGTTTTCTGTTGTTTCACACACATACACTATACACATAAACACCCATGCCCAGGACGGGACTCGAACCCGCGACCCTCTACCCGGTGGAACGTTAGAGACATACGTTCTAATGACCATGGCTACGAGGGCCGGCTTAATAGTCCTATTATACTGATGGTCATGGTCTATTAGCATATTACATAATTCATGTTTAACATAATATTATGGAAGAAAGCCCGCCTTGGTAGCGTGGTGGTAGCGTGTCTGCCTCACGTCCCGTGTTCGAATCTCGGTGAGGGTAAGTTACCTGGATAAGGTTTTTCCTGGGTTTCCCTTAATCTGAATGACGAATGTCAGGTAACTCTAAGCTCTGTGGACCCCGTACTCTTTTGAGCATCATTTCACCCATTCCATTCATCGTCCGATATGACTTAACTTTGGAGGACGTAATTTACAAACACACACACACACACACACACACACACACACACACACACACACACACACGTATGGAAGAAATGCCAGTATAAAATCTTTTCTAATTTTTAGAAAGGATATAATATGGCAGTAACACAAATCTACGGTACAACTGCTTTTGGAGAAGGTAGTTATAGTTTCTGTTGACAATCTGTAACATCACCAAGAATAGGGATGAGAGGGTAGTAGCGCCAAGATAATAGTAGGGATGTGTAGTTGCTCAATGAAAACAGCCGACCGTTAGATGTAACTCGGAATTGGTGACGGTTTTTCCCCTAACTTCACCTCCGATGTCCCACACACTGCGTTCCGCGACTGTTTAATTCTTTTTCCCACCGATCATTTTTATGTTGCCGCCGAATAGTATTAGAATATGCTCAGATTTAGTTCATGAAATTTGATTAGTTCCTTGTTGATAACTTCGCTGAATAACTGCTGTTGCCCGGAAAAAAGTGAATGCTAAGAGTTAATCTATGTTTAAACCGTTGTTTGCCAAAACTGTACCATATTAGATGAAGACATAATCATCTATTAAATATTTCAGAAAATGTGATGTGTGGTACTCTAATGGCTCTTCTACAAACACTAATTGCTCTATGTACTTCGTGTTAAACCAAACAAAATTTTGCAGAAGGTTATTGCACATTTCACTATCGGTACAATTACAATAAGGAAATTCTAGAAGTTTGAGTGGTTATCATATCTTAAAATACCTATACTTTGTTCCTTAGTGAACCTGCGCATTGCTAGGATCATATTAGCGTCACCGGTGTGCTGAAATTTGTCCCGCAAGGTACTTTTGCAGTAACTGTCAGCCCGCCTCGGTAGCGTAGATGGTAGCGTATCTGCCTCACGTTCAAGAGGTCCCGAGTTCGAATCTTGGCCAGGGTGATAAGGTTTTTCTCGGGGTTTTCCCTTATCCTTAAAGATGGATGTCATGTAGCTCTAAGCTGCATGGACCCCGGACTCATTTGAGCATCATTTCATCCGATATGACCAAACGTTGGAAGACGTAAATTACAAAAAAAAGTAACTGTCAGTTTTAGTACATCTAAAACACACTGGTCTGGGGCCAATTTGATACCAGAATGTTGGTTTATTTATTCATTCATTCATTCGTTTATTATTTATGTGTGTATGTATGTAGGTAGGTGGGTGGGTGGATGTATGGGTGGTTGGGTGGGTAGGTATCTATTTATTATTTAGTTATTTACTTATTTAGTTATTTACTTATTTAGTTATTTACTGATTTAGTTATTTACTAAGTTTAAAATCTTAAAATCTTAATTGCTTTATCAGTAATGTAAACGTTGCAGGAAATTCAGCTATTTTTATAAGACCCAAATTTCCAAACGAAATTCAGTGTAGACAGTAGCTTGTATTGGAGCATTTCTCCCTCCCCTTCTCTTATTCGTTTCCTTCGTTTTAGTTTATTTTTATTGTCTATTTAATCATTCATTTTTATAATCATCGTGAGACATCAGCTGGTTGTAACCGACCTTTTGTTTTTGAGTAATACTGTTTGAGGATAGAAGACGCATACAGACATTTTTGTGTTTTTCTTTGTTTTTATTCATGTTGTTTCAAAACATATACCAGCTTGAAACTCACCGGCAGTCCAGTAAAATCGGCATCCCTCCCTCCGGGGCCCCGAAACGGCCCACTAAGTGGCTCGGAGACCGCCTTACCTGAAGACAAAGGCGTTTAGCATGTCATACAGTGCTGACACTTCTGCGCTGAGAGAGACCACTAGATGAGAGATGATATAAAATGATAATTCGTGGGATTTAATTCTTCCGGCGAACGGTGAAATCTAGAGAAGAGCATGGGTCAAGTAGGCTAGCAACGGGAGGCAAAAGCGGGCCACCCGAATGCGTGCCACAGATGAAACCTTCTGACCAACCCGCTTGTTTCAAAACGTACGTAACTCTAGCAATTTAATAAACTTTATGCGATTGACGAAAACTTCAAGGTAATAATTGCATTTCTGTTCTCCTTACATCTTCTGTAACCGGTGTCCTGGTTACCTTAGGAAGCATTACTAAATGGTTAGCTTCTGCCTTGTTACGTTTTTGATGATTATAAACATATTATAGTTATCAAATATTCATTATATTGCTTTCTGACCAATCCTAATTGTCTGAATTATGTAACCATTCTACCGCAAGGTTTAATATGGATAGAAACATACGTATGGTAAATAAATCTGAAAGAGCAAAATAGTAAATGACATTACGTAATTAATATGTTGTAGTTTTGTAATATCTTTGGAAATCTCTTCTTAGTAATTTCAGGATTGATCATTATCATCATCATAGAGGGTTTCTCCAAAGTGAAACTTTCCTTTGTTACCAGAACATAAATTCTGGGAATTGTGAGAGACTCAAAATCCTCAGGTGCATGATACGACCTAAAATAACGTACTTTCACCAGAGTGTTCGGAAAGTGGCTGTCTACTTGTTATACTAAATCCTTCAAAATCAGTTAGGAAACTGTTTCTGAAGATACTTTATCGATTCTCCAACAAAACACCTAGCAACAGCGGCGAAACTCAAGCCATCATTTTGTGAAATAATGTCAATGCTGCCTACGTTAAACTTTCTTCAAAGGGTTCTTTTACCTTATTATTTCGTATTTATTGACAACACCAATTAAATTGTCCATTACTATCACCTTTTAATCTATTACTCATTGACTTCCTATGAAACACACTAATCAGTACTAAATAATTAATTGGATCAGTAATTTAATTCCCTAATTCATGTTTAATATCCTACTTTAAATAAAATTGAATAAAATGACATTTAAGTCAACTTATTCTGACTATATCAAGAGCTTTCCCTTTGTTATGCATGTTTAAGTATTTTAAACGAAAATAGCATAATTCTATTTTGATCTCAAAGCTGTGTTTCTTCCTAACTCAGAAGTTTTTTCTACAAGACGCTGCATGCTAACAGATGTCATCTTATGCTCCAAACTGTGAAATCTTGGTTTATCTGTAATTAGCAGCTGTAATAAGACACCGATAACTTCGGGTTGGAAGTTCAAGTTAAGTCCTACTCCAGAAATGAGGTTTCTGTCAGGCTTGAGAGATTGATGTCTTGTAGTATGAGAAAATTATGATGTAATATTGAGATGAGTTGCCATCCTGTTTCAATATGTTTGTATGGGTTCACTCCCAGTTTGTTGTTCTGATTAAACGTAAGGGATAGTGTTACCTAAAATACAGCTAATTAGAAACTTGTAGGACAGTACACCAGAAAATAGGTACGTACACCCAAAATAAAAATTAAGCTAACCCTCTCGACAGAGCATCCCCCACCCCTTCCATCACGGACGTCATGAATAGTGTTAACTGGAGCTTAAGATGCGGTCATGCCCCGAATCCCCTCGGCCAGTACATAAGCTCTCCACAATAAATTTATCCATTGGAAATCTAACAAGGCTGAGTGCACCCCAAACTAGGTCTCCAAACAAGAGAGATACAGAATCGAAACCGGTTCACCCTAAGAGTAAGCAGCAGCGCTACCATCGCGCTAATGAGCAGAAAGTAAGAATAAGTGTACCACAATTCATTTTTGGTTTCAACTCTCTCTTCTGGAAAGCAACTGAATTTTTCCAGAGTTTATACTTTTTCTGCTTTCAGTATATGTGTTTTTTCTACTTAAACAAAGTATTCTATTCCACTTCAATACAATAAAGAATTTTATTTAAAAATTCTATTTAAAATCTTGATTGCGATATTTCACACTGAGAGCATTCTCTGGAAGTTTCCTGAAACAGAAGAGAAAACCAGTTTTAATGAAAAGTGTATGTGTAAGCGCTGCATATGTTATTTCTACCTCTTCGTCAACCAAAAGCGAAAAACTCATTAAAAACCAAAGTTGTAATTTAAATTCAGTTTTTTTCCCCCCAAAACCCTTACTATCCAAGTCAGAAGTAACAACCGTAAGTTTTAGGTGAAAAATAACACCTCTCTTTAAATTTACTTGTGAAGTGTTCTTCACCAGCTAGTCTACCTCCCGTTCAAGAGATCTCGAGTTCGAATCTCGGTCAGAGTGCACTTTTTTCCCTTATTCTGAAAGATGAATGTCGGGTAAGTCTAAGCTGTATGGACCCTGGGCTCATTTGTGCATCATTTCACCCATTTAATTCATCGTTTCATGTGAGTTAACGTTGGAGGATGTTTATTATTATTATTATTATTATTATTATTATTATTATTATTATTATTATTATTATTATTATTATTATTATTATTATTATTATTATTATTATGATTATGATTATTATGATTGGAAATTAATTATTCTTTCACACTGGCCGTGTGTAGGCTAAATTGTGGAAACGTTGTGTCAGACTGAAAAATTCAATGCCATAGCCGGGATTTGAACCACGGATCTTCTGGTTTCCGTCCAGCCGCACTACCATTGTGCTACTATGGCCAACGTGCCGATATGACATTAAATTCTCCAACTGACTCGTATTTTCCCGGTAAACCACTTAGGAGTTCTCATAAACACATGAGACAACTACCTTAATGGCGACTTACTACATGTAAGTACTTTAAGGCCCGGGCTTTATAGTTAACCACTATTAGGTTAATTAATGGAAATTAATTATTCTTTCACACTGGCCGTGTGTAGGCTAAATTGTGGAAACGTTGAGTCAGACTGAAAAATTCAATGCCATAGCCGGGATTTGAACCACGGATCTTCTGGTTTCCGTCCAGCCGCACTACCATTGTGCTACTATGGCCAACGTGCCGATATGACATACGAGTCAGTTGGAGAATTTAATGTCATATCGGCACGTTGGCCATAGTAGCACAATGGTAGTGCGGCTGGACGGAAACCAGAAGATCCGTGGTTCAAATCCCGGCTATGGCATTGAATTTTTCAGTCTGACTCAACGTTTCCACAATTTAGCCTACACACGGCCAGTGTGAAAGAATAATTAATTTCCATTAATTAACCTAATAGTGGTTAACTATAAAGCCCGGGCCTTAAAGTACTTACATGTAGTAAGTCGCCATTAAGGTAGTTGTCTCATGTGTTTATGAGAACTCCTAAGTGGTTTACCGGGAAAATACGAGTCAGTTGGAGAATTTAATGTCATATCGGCACGTTGGCCATAGTAGCACAATGGTAGTGCGGCTGGACGGAAACCAGAAGATCCGTGGTTCAAATCCCGGCTATGGCATTGAATTTTTCAGTCTGACTCAACGTTTCCATTATTATGATTATTATGATTATTATGATTATTATGATTATTATGATTATTATTATTATTGTTATTATTGTTATTATTATTATTATTATTATTATTATTATTATTATTATTATTATTATTATTATTATTATTATTATTATTATTATTATTATTATTATTATTATTATTATTATTATTATTATTATTATTATTATTATTATTATTATTATTATTATTATTATTATTATTATTATTATTATTATTATTATTATTATTATTATTATTATTATTATTATTATTATTATTATTATTATTATTATTATTATTATTATTATTATTATTATTATTATTATTATTATTATTATTATTATTATTATTATTATTATTATTATTATTATTATTATTATTATTATTATTATTATTATTATTATTATTATTATTATTATTATTATTATTATTATTATTATTATTATTATTATTATTATTATTATTATTATTATTATTATTATTATTATTATTATTATTATTATTATTATTATTATTATTATTATTATTATTATTATTATTATTATTATTATTATTATTATTATTATTATTATTATTATTATTATTATTATTATTATTATTATTTATTATTATTTATTATTATTTATTATTATTATTAATTATTATTATTATTTATTATTATTATTATTTATTATTATTATTATTAATTATTATTATTATTTATTATTATTATTAATTATTATTTTGTATAACTTTAGCATAATTGTGAAACTGTAAGAAACAGGCACCTCATTGAAGTACGCAACTTACATCAGGTACATTTTTGTGGGCTTAGTCATTTGTAATATATTTCCTGCTTTTTGCCGTGAATTTTCAAATTAATATACTCGTGCCCCCATCTAAAAGCAAAAAAGCTTTTACAAGTGATAGCGGACAAGAATTATTAATCTACTCGGTCGATTGTTTACAACAAAAGTGTGTACGTGATAAATCACTCTTGCTACTAGAGCTTTTACTTCTTACTACTGTGACATTTATCTCACAATGTTGTATTGATAATAAACGTTCTGAATAAGGTAGAAATGTTTATTACCACGTTTCTCTGACTTCCTTACATCTGGCAGTCCATTTTTTTTTTTTTTTTTTTTTTTTCATTGGGAAACTATTCTTTTCTTTCTCCATATCTCATCTTCTTTTCTTCTCTGGTTAGCCAATGAGAACGAAATGCCAAACCCATCACATAAGAACCGACTCTTAGAATGCTTGACTGCCACTGAAGGCCACTGTATTCCTTTATTCTAGACCCAAGGAATATATATTGAAAGGATTCCTAAGAATTTTTATCTTGATGAACATAGAGTAAATATAACTGGAAACGTTTGTGAGAATAGTTGTACAAGAATGAGTATGCTGAAAGTAATATCAGATGTTTTCCTGCCGGCTGTTGTTTCTAACAAGTATATTAGTGTTTTAATGTGAATGATGGCAATTTTAAAATTCAGAATAATGATACCTCTATACAAAGCAATTTTTAAGATTACTTTGCGTTTTGTTTTATCGTTTCTGCTGTTTGAATAGAAAACTCTATTCCTTGCAAATTAATTACTTGTTTTGCTGATCTAAACATTGTGAGTGTAAATATAGGTTAAAAATTACAAATACCTAAAGTAAACTAACTGATCAAAGGGCAAAACCATGCGGTTTTTCGTAAGGTAGTTCTTATATGATTTTGTACGGTCTTTAAGCGCTATAACTGCCGTCTGTAGATCGCGCTAAAACTATTCTATAAGACACTCAAGTAAAGACTCGAAGACTATAAATGCACGTAAGTCCTATCGACACTTGATTTCCCACCAATCTTCTACCTAGCGTTGTCAAATCTTAACCTGGTAATTTGCACCAGAAAAATAAATTTTAATCTGTAAGTTGTTATATTTTACGAAGTTCTCTTTCCTTTATACTTATCAGAATTTTATATATACAGTTCTTAAAACAGTGAACTCTGTATAGAACAGAATTCCAAGAACTCTGACAAACTGCCTTCAAACTCCTTGCCTATTCCTCAACACACCTGGCTGATGACCTCAAATCCTGAGCTGTAGCTCACCATTCTTACATAATGTACTCATGCATTATATTTACAATTATTTACGTACCTATCTCACTAAATTTCCTTTAAAAGAACATCGATTTTAACCATCAACTATTCCAGTATCGGGTTGGCCCCGTAGTTTAGTCGGTAGAGCACCTGCCTGCCGTGTTAGGGGCCCCGAGTTTGATTGCCGGTGGTCGGATTGGGGAATTTTATCCTGCCAAGATAATTCCCCATCTTCCCCAGAGCCTGGAAGTATTAATGAGAATGCGAATTTTTGCGTGATCTAATCATTAAAACTCAGCGAATACGAGTTAACAACTTTGATATGTTCCAAAGGAGAACGACCGCCGATATGACCATTGCAGTTAAAGGCGGGGTATAAATGGAACAAAAAAGGTCCAGTATCGCCAATGAAGCCGATTTTATATAAAAGTAACTGGAAAAAGGTGCTGTGCACGTCTGCTAACATTCCCAGCAGTCAACAGTAGCGCGTTACTATTCAGTCTGTATGCTTTTATGATCGATAAGCTGACCGCTTTAACCCACTGAAATTGTATATTCTTATTTTACGTCGTATGTCTAGGCAACTGGGCACTGTCCATTGATTTCACTAACAAGATCGTTTCTCTTTGTTCTGTCTTTTATGACTGAGGAGAAGAGTTAAAGTCTGCACATAAATGGGTGGTTTGTTATCCTCGCCAGCCATAACGAAACCTAGCGACATATTGCTCCTGCCAAGCGATCAGAAGACATCAAAACCTCTCCGCAGCAGCAAGTTTTTACAGCTCTTCCCACCCTTTCCTTTGCAAGGCAATTTTCGACGTTTTACAGCGTAGAGAAACCCTTGCTGCTTTCATTCCTCGTGAAGGCATCCGGGACCATTCTGAAGACACATGACGTCTGCAGATGGGAGGTGGAGGTTCTGCTTGCCTAGAAAAGGTCGTGACCCGTCTGAAAAGCATCCTCTTTCAAACTCTCATATGAGAGGAAAATGACGAAAAAGAAGGGAGGGGGATATCCGGCATTTCCTTTAGAAATGACCATAAAACACTGCTTAAAATGCAGACAAACAAGATAGCCAAAGAAAGCCAGGAATTCCAGTAATAATTCATTCAAGCTTTTAGTTTTTCTATCTCGTGTTTTATATTAGTTCTGGAATCTTGCCGTTTTTCATATAGTGCTCTTATTCTTTCAAGTTATTTCTGAAATTTATAAAACAGTAACTCACTATAGTGGGTATTCATTGACAGACAGTTATTACGCCAGTTATGGTAGAAGTTATTTATTGCCTTTCCTATACAAAAGTTGTTTGAACCTCCGTTCGAAGTAGCAAAGTAGTAAAACCTGTACCAATGTACCAACTTTCCTACCTAATACATAAAGTATATGGAAGGTTTCTGTTTACCTTTAGACACAAACTGAAAAATCTGTACAATTTAATATCATTATTCTCTTTTCATTATTTCAAAGAGAATTTTAGAGCTGGATTTTTAATTGGAAAAGAAATCTTACAAAACAAAGTCAGCTTTTCAGATTTCTTGTCCTTGGCACCCTTTATTTACATGTTAAGAATTGTGAAGGAAAGGTTTTATAGATTGAAAGAACATGTGGTAGAATAAGAAAACTGTGTTGAGCTTTATTAATTATGAGTGCTTTTTTATCTGTTCAGTATTTTATTACTAAGAAGAAGTTTTGAAAAACCTCTAAAAGCATAACATTAAATTCTTGTTACCTTTCTAACCACTGAAATTTTCCTGCAGCACATGATGGTGGAAATGTTTAAAAACCTTCAATTTTAAAAAACAGTTCAAATTTTTAATTTTCATAAATAACACAAAAATATACTCAAAATTCCAATGTGTTACCATCATACAAACCTTAGTACTAATTTATTTTCATATCTACCTTACAAATGTATTTTTCTGTCTGTTTCCCTGTTAATAATAATAAACATTGACCGAAATTATTGGCATCCATAGTTTGTCAGTTATACAACAAATTAATTAATTGTACAATAAATTATTAATAAATTCTTCATTTTTTCTGTCTCTTTAGTTGTATTAAATTATGTAAAATATGGTAAGAATGAAGGTAACTTCACGTCCATGTTTAAAAATTCAAGATATGCATTTCACTGGTCATATTAATTTCTTTAAATTTTATCAATATTATAAAAACAATTCTGCGAAGATAAAACATAATAGTAGTAATTTATTTCCTTTTACATCAACAAATGGAAATACAAAATGAAGATTACAATTATAAAATCCATACTTAAATATGCCATATATTCCTAAATCCTGAAAATCCTATCATATTATCATGTTGCCCACCATTGAATAGTAATTCAGTCCCCATACACCTAACCCTAGGTTTTTGTGTATTGGAGGCCCTCTGCTCCTTTTTACACTTTCTGCCATTTCACCTATCTCACTCTACATTTTTCTCTTAATTGTTCTTAGCCATCTCTCTTTAACTTTCCCTAAATAATTCCCTGTATTTCTCCTGTTCTTTTCTCCTTTTACTGACAACATTTTTCTAATTACTACTTCACCCCTCAAACTGTCCCATTTACGTAGCTAAGCCTGCTCTCTCCATATCTTCGTTTGACTACAATTTAATATACAATGGAAATCTGCATTCTCTTCTCCACTAAATGGACATTTATCTAGCTCCCTCTCTTGACCTATACCTTTCAAGTTTCTCACTCCTCTTCTCGCCCAAGCAAAACCTTCTCGCCCAAACTTATTACATATGTCTATATATCTTTCCCTCCCCCTGGTTGTAGTTATGAGTGCTTAGTGTTTCATTGTATGCTGGGTGAGAAATAATGCATAATTTTACTCAGATATCTCCTAAACTTTAGGTTCTTTCATGTGCCATAAATCTACGAAAGGGCATCACTGAATCTATATTGAAAAATCTGGTGTATATACTTATATGGGTGTCTCCACATGATGCTATGAAACTATTACTTAAATCACCTTTTATCCTACCTACTTCACGCTAATTGATACTAACGGGTATAGATACAGTTTTATTACACATTACCTCATAGGTACTAGGTTATACGAAAATATAGTAGGATGAAGTGTCAGTTAAAAGTTATAAGACCTCGACGTCATGCGGAGCCTCTGATATTACATTTTAGAAAATACAATTGAGGAGGATTTAATGAGATTGACATATTTTTGTGTAGTTAAATTTAGTTTACCTATTATGTTTTACCAATTAGAGATATCGAGATTTCGAGGCATTTGGACTGGATTATGCTGCATAGGGGATTCGGCATTGTAACCAGGCTAGATGTATTGTGTATATGCCCCAAGTGGATCATCCCCGGGAGGAAGGATGAGAGGCGAGAAGACAGAGGACGGCCTATTCTTGAGTCATGATAGTTAAGAGGGCAGAGACGCTACGGTTTATAGTAGCCTCCCCCATTGAATCCCAGGCGAAGTCAAAGCTTTCCCTTCTGACCACGCCTCCTCACTTTTAAGCAATTTTAAGGGTTTTCCACCCTTAAACATATGGGAGGTTTTTCTTAATACGTACACCAAGTTAGAGCGCTGTTGCAATATTCTTCTTGTGTCCTCAGAAATTATCTTAGACTGTTCAAACGTGCTTCCTATGTGTATTAATTAAGCTTATATTTATAATAATGATTTATTGTCATTAAGCTTATTACAGCAATAGACAAAGTAAAAAATAGAGTACAAATTAATACAGTTATAATACAGTGAAGATAAAAAAATCAATAAAATACTTACATTAGATATACAAATATAGAGACTTAAAATAAAATGTGGAAATAAGAATACTTCATGACATAAGCCAAAGTTTAACTACAACTGTTAAAGTATTCCTGTATTGAATAATAAGTTTTGGAAACTAACCATTCATATAATTTGCATTTAAATTTATTACCTGATAATTAAGTTAATTCTAAAGGTAATTGATTATATAGTTTAATGCCCAATACTTCAAAGCTGTTAGAGGTTTTAGTTAATCTATGATATGGTATATTGAGTTTATAATTAAACCTAGTATTATAATTATGAATATCCTGCCTGAATAGCTGGTCGGTTAAGTTACTTTTTACATAGATGAGAGTATTATAAATATATACATTTATCACAGTCATAATTATTAATTTTATAAATAGAGGTTTAAAATGTGCAAATTTATCTGAATTTGAGATGGTACGAATTATTTTTTGTTGTTGTTGTAATATTAGGATAGTAGAAATATGACTGCTGCTTCCCCAGAGTAAAATGCCATATGAGATTATACTGTGGAAGAATGAAAAATAGGCTGTTCTTAAATATGAATCAGGTACATGACTTTTAAAATTTCTGATTAATTATATAACTCTGGACAGCTTCGTTGTAATATAGTTGACATGGGGTTGCTATGTCAGCCTATTGTCCACAACCACACCTAAAAATTTTACATTCCTTGAACAATTTTCATAAGAAGTCTCACGCAAAATAAATGTAAGTTGTTCAGTTTTGTTCTCATTTAGCAGGAAACCATTGGCTCTAAACCAAGTATTTGCATGCCTTAGAGTACCTTCTGTTAGCAAGTTAAGGCTTTAATAATCGGTACTGGTATTCAAAAACGTGGTATCATCAGCATACAGTACAGTATGGGACTTTAAGGAAGAAGGTAAATCGTTAACCATTACTAAAAATAATAGTGGCCCAAGTATTGAGCCCTGTGGAACACCACATTTTAGCTCCACCATATTAGATTTCTCACCTCCTATACATACAACTTGCTTACGATTTGATAAGTATGATTAAAACAATTTTATAACAATGTCATTAACACCATAAAAATTTAATTTGGATAATAAATCAGCATGTTTTACACAATCAAAAGCTTTTCTCAGATCACAAAAGGTGACCTGGGCAAGGATTTTGGTTTCAAAAGCAGTTAATACTTTTTTAACAAGAGAGACAATGGCATCAGTTGTTGACCTACCTCTTCTAAATCCAAATTGTACATCACTAATTATTCCATTTTCATCAAAATAACTGCATAGCTGCTTGAACATGATCATTTCTAGCACTTTGGAAAATACTGGAATTAGAGATATTGGACGATAACTAGAAGGACAATTTTATCCCCTTTTTTATAAATTGGATCCACTCTAGAAAGTTTCATTGAATCAGGAAAAATTCCATCAATGAGGCATTTGTTTAGACAAAATGCGAGTGTATATAAGATATAGAAGTTACATAGTGTTGTACTTAGTATAGTTTTATAAATTTATTAGTGTTTAATAGTTATTGGCATGTAGCACTTGCGTAATTTAATTAAGATGTGGAGACCGTGGGTTTCGAACCTAACATGGATATGCTAACATGGATTTCCATTCTTACTTGTAATATACTTCTAACAGTATTTATAAACTTTTTCGAGTTCTAAAGCGTTTATGACTTATTTAATTATTATGCGGAATGTACGTGATTATTTATTTAAATTGTGGCTAGCAGAAGGCCCCCCCCAAAAAAGACACTGCTTAACTTTATTCAAGCTTATAAAGTTAGTAGATATCCTTGTAAAAAGCTTCGAAAATTTAAAAAGGGTAATAGAGTTTCCTTACTAGTTTTTCTTTAATTCTTTGGTTCTTCTTTTTAACTTTTGAAGTATTTATTGCTTTGATATTGGATTTACTTCATGACTATATGACCAAAATTATTAATAACCTAGTTTACTTCATTGTTAGCAGCTTCAGTTTTTTACATAAAACAGATGACAGCTGACAATCAAACTCTGCGTGGGTATAGAGGGAAAATGTATCAAATTAGCTACAACAATAGTTTCGAATTCCCTCTTATAAGAGAGTTTTAAATGACCGATTGCTGTTACCTTCTTGACAGAATTTTGGCAGCTCAGTCTTTTTTATGAGCGGTAAGTGGGTGTCGATTAAGAGATTTTGAGTTTGTCCCTGCTGCTGCTGCTCTGTACTGTAATACAGAGTTGCTCATTTTGCACGTGTCACTGGTCAGCGATTAAAATGTGTACCACGCCTGAAATCCTTCCAACATACAATTAACATTACTGGCTTGAAGGACAAAAACATAAAACGACAAAAAACGATCTGAATTATTATTTCATATGTTGTAATCTTTATTTGTTTAACAGTAGGTTATCCAAGGATAAGTCTATCGGACGATGACTGAAATGAATGAAATGATGTTCAAATGAGTCCAGGGAGTTGTCTCAGAGTTGTCTGACATTCATCTTTCAGGATAAGGGAAAGCCCTGGCCAATGCACCTGAATTGGGTAACTCAACCTACTGTGATTCGAATTCAGGACCTTTTGAATATAAATCACACTTATCCCACCTCCCAAAGGTGGAGTTTTTTTTTCAATATTGAAACAAAATTACTCTTTAATCTAATTAATACTTAATTTACATCTTAATAAGTCTAACAGTATATAAATTTCCACTGAAATTGTAAACCTTTGAAGAGAAATTAAATTGTTCTTTCACACCACCAATGTGTGGGCCAAATTCTGGAAAGGTTGAGTCAAATTGAAAAATTCAATGCCATAGCTAGGTTTTGACCATCGATCTCCCGGTCTCCATCTGGCTGCTCTATCAATTGAGCTACCACAGCCAATATGACAGTAAGACATTAATTCTCCAACTGACTTGCATTATCGCGGTAAACCATTAGAAAATTCTCATACACACATGAGACAGAACCTTAATGGCGACTTACAACACGTAAGTACTTTAAGTTCATGCTTTATAGTCCAACCACTATTAGGTCTATAAATAGAAATTAAATTGTACTTTCACACCAGCCGCGTATAGGCCAAATTCTGGACAGCTCCTAAGACTTGGGAAAATATGTAGAGCTTTTGCTACTCATATGTATAGTGCGATCCATATAAACCTGAACCATTTCAATAGGACACACTTGCAACTTTGGGAGAACATAATACACAATTGGGAGATTACATTACACTATTTACATCTCAGAGAAAATGTTGTAAGTGTCCTCCACCAGCATCTATACATATTTGCACTCGTCTCACCATATTCTCTGAAGTTTTACGGAGATGATCCTTGCCAATGTTACTTATTTCGGTTCAAATGGATTCCTTGAGAACATTAATTGTCCGTGGCCTATTCTTGTACACTTTATATTTTAGATATCCAAACAAGAAAAAAATCTGGTGAGGTTAAGTCATTAGATGTATGACACGTTGCTCCATCTTGCTGGAAATAACCTTCTTTCAATTCGATATCATCCAGGTGCTCCACAAATGTCTTGGAGATACCCATATAAACTTTAGAGTCTACAGTCGTATCAAAGATAATGGGACCAACGACCCATAGATGCTGTTGGAGGACACTTCCAACATTTTCTCTGAGATGTAAATAGTGTAATGTAATCTCCCAATTGTGTATTATATTCTCCCAAAGTTGCACGTGTGTCCTATTATTGGTTCTAAAGTTATGGCCTATTGAATTGGTTCAGGTTTATGTGGATCACAGTTTACATATTTTCCAATAGACTTAAAAATCTCCAAACATTCTTTTTTCAAGCGGTCGTAACCGAGCGGGCGGCTCAGGCGTTTTCATCTTTGGTTCCGGTTCGTTTCCCGTAGCCGGTCTATCTGACCCATGGACTTTTTGGAGGGTTTTCCCGGGTCACTAGGCGAATGCTGGGAAGGCTAATTATATCCTCCGAATTTCCTAACCCTTATCATTTCACGTCATCTCTGATGTGATGGTCTACTACACAGTAGAACTGTCGGCGGGAGTCTCGGCGGTGCATGGCGGGATGACACCTCCTCTTGTAGGACGCTCTCCGTTCTCCGGCCCGGCCTAGTGGACCGTTGCAGGACCACGATGGATGGAATATCGGTTGCACCATTGGCCAATTATAGGTATTCTGCCATCTGCACTACTTTCCCGTAGGGGAGGGGATCCGTCCCCTTCAGCTGCCGTGGTGCGAGCGCTGCGGACCCTTAACACTCGTGGTACCTCTGACGTTACTAGAGGAACCTCGGGCCAAACTGCCGAGCCTCTCCCGTTGGGGAGTTGTTCGGATTGGGTTGGACTCGAGGGGGCAATGTGTTCCCAGGCTACGGCCGCCCGGAGGGGTAGAGGGTTGCCTAATAAGTCCCGGGTACTAGCCTGCAGAGCTGGTAGAAGGCGTGCTAGATCACCTGGAGGCCCAACCGAGGTTTTCGTTAGTCTTCCCTGCGCGGTTGCCGCGCTTAAGTGGCGTATCCACTTCCATCCCGTCTTGACGTTGTGCTCAGCGGGGGGCGGGGCTTTTTAAGAAATCAGGTATTGCCCGGAGTATCCATCGCTCCCGGGTAGAAGGAGGCCCGTTTCCTTCGTCCTACGGGTCCAGGACTACTGGACTGCTTAGGTCGACAGCTCGCAGTCTCTTCTCGTCTCATCCTTCCTCCCGGGGATGCCTCACTTCGGGCATAGATCAAGGCTGGTCGTAGTGCCAAATACCCTCTGTAAGATTCTATCTATACTATCCTGTCCTGTTCTTACTCACATATATTTTAGGCATTACAACTATGAATCCTTTTACTCAAATAACAATTGATATAGTCAAAAAAGGCGCTCTTTCTAGCTCTTGTAGTATATATCTATTTCTACTGTTGCTTCGAAAGAAATATGCCGTCGACTATTTGACACTGAATAACGTCACGTAGGTGATTTGGCCAGAGAAACTGACGCACTGTGAAGGGTTACCGAGTGAGTAACGTAGTGTTATGGCTCGAGGAATAAATTTGCCATGGAGAACCGTTCAACTCTGGTAATCCAGAACCCCACGCCGTCATGGTGAATTGCGTAACTCTCGGGATCATCATGACCTCGTGGAATTAGCAGTGGTATACTTGCACATCAAGTTAAGTAAAGCGTTTGTATTTGTGTAGAGCAGAAGCTGTTTGCGAATGAGTTTGTGCGACTACCTTCATTTGGAGTTGGGAAATTCATTACTGCAGTTGCAAGAATTGTTACCACAGGCTGTTTATTAATTGCGAGTTACTAACAGCGGTTTTGGACGGTAAACAACGTATTGCTGTCCCTCCTGAGACATCAGTATCGTTGTTAATACTATAATGCCCCATTTCACCAACAGATGTTAAAATCGACGCTAACAAATGTAACGTAACAATTGTCACAGCGCTAAAACGAATGTTAAATTTCTTGCATTTCACCAACCTGTTTTCTTAAAATGTTAACAAACCTATGTTAACGCCAAGAAACTTGTAAATATCACAGTTATAGAAGGCTATGGATGATTTTCTGAACATAATCCGAAGCGCTTTTGTTTTCATTTTCGTCTGCACAAATGACGGATGAAAAAAATTATAAATAAAGCCGAGAGACAAATTTCTCATCGACAGAGAAATAACTGTTAATTGAAATGGTGACGAAGTGTAAGGTTATCGTGGAAAATAAGAGGACGGATGCAGTGAATGTAAAAGAGAAAGATGTGGCGGGGAAAATATTGGAAACGGATTTAATTCACTACTACAAGCACCAAACAACTTGTCAGTATGACGTAAATTTAAAACGAAATGCGAAGAAGGGCAAGTGACTTGAACGTTTCAAGACGGCAGGTGGACAATGTATTATCCACATAATTCAGTGAATTATAAAATCGCAAGGTTACTAATACTTGAAGCTAAGGCCAGATAGTCATATTCCTTTCGATGCATGTTCTAACCTCTCTTGTACTTCCGCAGTAACCTTCATAGCAACATATTTCGACAGTCTATACCTCCGTAAAACAATTTTCTTCGGATAGTTCCTCAAAATCATTTTTCCTCATAGGCCGTACTCTATTACGAATTTAGACGGTCTTAAATATAACAAATCGACATCAACAGCTGAGGTCCTGCTCGCCGTCTTGACTATTTACAATTGTTAAGGACTTAACTTTATAAATTCGGCTTGTTAGTTTAACATAAGATTTAACACGAGTGTTGCGCTAACACTTGTTGGTGAAATGCAATTTTTGTTTTAACTATTGCTAAACTCGTGCTAAGTCTTAACATTTGATGGTGAAATCGGACATAAATAAGTTAAACAATGATGTAATAACTAAAAACCGATATATAAATAATAACAGTATCTAATTTCTGTACGTTACATTTTATTAGCATCCTCCAAAGTAGGTCATATTGGATGATGAAATGGTGCCCAAATGAGACAGTCCATAGGGCTTAGAGCTACCAGAAATTAATATTTTATAATAAGAGAAAAGAGCTGTAAGGAAACCTTATCCACATAACCCATTGATGTCCGAGATTCAAATCCGGGATCTCTTCAATGAGAAGCAGACACACTAGCCCCATACAACAGAGGTATTATATTAAAGTAAATAAGGTAACAAACATCATTTGAAGGTTTGTGCTTTACTGCGGCAAGATGAAGTACTATTTTATGTGTAGATGATCTACTCCCATTAGTTCTGGACCCGTAGGACCCAGGCCTCCGTCCATCCGGAAGCGATGGATACTCCGGGGCTCTTTCCATAGGACAACACCGGATTTCTTAAAAAGTCCGCCCCCCACTAAGCAAGTGGATACGTCACTTACGCGCGTCAACCCCGCGGGGAAGACTGCCGAAATCCTCGGTGAGGCCACCTTGTGATCTAGCACACCTTCTACTAGCTCTGCAGGCTAGTACCCGGAACTCTTTAGGCAACCCTTTACCCCCTCAGGGCGGCCGTAGCCTGGCCGGAGGTACCCAATCCCCCGTGGGTGTCGGGAGCACACTGCCCCCTCGATTCCAACCCAATCCGAACAACTCCCCGACGAGAGGGGCTTGGCAGTTCGGCCCGAGGTTTTTCTAGTAACGTCAGATGTAGAGTCTGTTTAGTTAACGCGTGTGTACGTCGGCCTCTGCCTTTGACGAACCCTTATAATCGTTTTACAACCTCCGACCCTTCTTCTCCCAGATCTTTCTGCAAGATTGCCACATTTCTCGATACGTCATGGGTGTCGTACGAGGTTTCCTCTAAATAAATTATTTTATGTCCATTACTGCGAAACTTCCTTAGTTTTGAAATTATATATCGTACTGCGAAACTTCCTTAGTTTTGACAAATATATATATATATATATATATATATATATATATATATATATATATTCGTCTAAGGTGGGCGTTCTCCCTTTTGCATAGAATCTATAAAGTTCTCGACGAATTAAATCGCATGTGAAATTATATACTTTAGAGAAACATTTCCTTTTGTTTTCACACTTGATCGGCGTCTGTGGTATTCCTTTCGTCACAATATTTCTTACTGTATTTCTGTCAATACCCAGAATTTATCATCAGGTTCATTGCACGACCTCTTACCAAGATTATTTGTCAGCACATATTTATATGTGTTCAAAACAAGTGCTTGAATTTGCTTAGAAACAGTTCCCGTTATAACTTTGTTTTTTGGGCTATAACTCGGCCCAGTTATTCACACTATTGTCATCACTTTGATTATTTTCACGTGACTGAAAGTTATCTACTACTTCATTTGCATTTACCACTGCATTTCTCCCCCACGGTCTCCACATCGTGACACACAACGAATTTCTGCACGTAATGAAACAGATCAACTGGAAGTTGGAACTTTGGCAACTGAGACTCCACGTGGAGTAGACATGCGACTGTCACTTCGAGAAGATCAGGGTTGCTATTGGTCCTCAACGACAGTGTTCCATTTCTGAAGTGTGGAGATAGATTTATGGCGGTCATTAGGTGGCGGGAGGCTCTGGTTCCTTTGACTCCGAACTGCACATGCGTTAACTAAACAGACTCTACCACGAGTAGTAAGGGTCAGCAGCGTCCGCACCATGGCAACTGAAGGAGACAGATTCCCTCCCCTACGGGAAATATGTAGCACTGTGACTCAGTAAATCTTAGGTAATTAGGGTTCTAATGAAATTATGTTGACACAAAAACCATTTTATTAATATGCTCCGGCAGTCTCAATTATTTCTAGCAATACAGAAACATACATCAACATTAAAAGCCGAATAGAACCCTTAAAATTGAACAACTAAAGGAATAAAAATTGTGTTTCACACACGAATAAGAAGCTTTGAAATTTGGTAATGTACTGTAGGAAGCTTCTTGGAACCTATATTAATAAGACACATTTTTTTTTTTAATTGGTGTATTTTTATTTGTGTTTTACAATCTTAAAGAAGGAAGTATAGTTGATTATTGGCTGTCTAAACACCTGAAGAACTGGCAATTCCCACAAGTGGATTCTTAGATTAGCATTTCATGAACTAATGGCTATTTAGTTTATACATTTTCATTACTTAACAAGTAATCTTAAACTGTACTGATGCGTCAATTTCTAGGAGATATAAAAATTTCAGTTTTTAATTCTGGAATTCAGAAACAGTATAGATGTATTATCTTGACAGGAATCCTGCGTGGTAGGGATGAGTAGCAACTGTGGTGGGGATAGTGCAGCTATCGCCACAATGCGTTACATGCGTAAGATTACGAGAGGGGAGTGCGGTGGATAAGGTGTCTAATAACAAATCTCACTCTTGAAGCGAGTATTGCAGCTCTTATAAACTAACTTAGGGCGGCTTCTGAAGGGGGTAGCATGTTTGCGCTACAAGCAAAATGCTAGGTCGCCCTTTAATGTAATGGCATGTTCCATTTGGAGTTCATTTCAACCCTGTCTAGTGCAGGGGACCTGAGCGCGCTGTATTGTTTGCAGGTGCCAAGTAGTTCACTCCCAGATGCAAACCACTGGCATACAATAGGGAGGTATAGGGCAGGAGGAACCTAGGATTTGCCGAGGCAAGTAGGGGGGCGATGCGGGGCGTATGGCTGCATGTGGTTGTTTAACCTAGCTGCCAGAGAATAGTGGATGCCTAACCTGCCCGTTCTTTCATCACAGCAGCGGCATCTATAGCGCCTATGTTAAATGTAACCTACGGGTATATAGCCACATGGTTTGTGCTGTGTTTTGTTACCTCTGCCGTGTTTTGAGTAGTGCATCAGAAATATTTATATAAATACAGGTAACTTGTGTTATAAGAACAAACAATGAATTCCATAAAGTGTCTTTTAGCACATCCTTTTTCAAACATGACCTTAGAAGAAAATATTGAACTTAAGCGACTTGGAAGACCTACGCCGAAACTAAACATCACACAGATAGTCAAAACAAAAACCAAATGTTTTAACAGGAACTTTAACAACGATGTAAACGATAAATATTCTAGTGTATTTATGAAATGTGAATGTTGTGTTATATGCTGTGAATTACCATTAACTTGTGTGTACAGCAGGCTTAAAGAAATTTTGTTAGTTTAAAAGATTAAGTTGCATGGATAACTTTGTGAACCACCAATTTTCAGAGCCACCAGCCGCCCCTGAAACTAAGTTATAATTCCTTCTATATGTGGTAGTAATCTCCACACTTTTGTTGGATCTTAAATAGTACTTAGGCGTTTTATAACAAAATCCTGTTTTCCTCCAGCAGGTATGATAACCTACTGTCGGCCTTTCAACATCGCTGCAGAGTCCCTGTAACGTATTTCACTCCAGGCATATGGTCCAGTATGTGCTGCATTTATATAAGTTTCATCCATATAAACTATATAAACTTCACCACGACATTTCTGAATATTTCGTAAATACTTAAGCCTTTTTGTCCGTATGCTATGATGTTCGATTAAAATTTGTCATGCTGTGTGTTATATATATATATATATATATATATATATATATATATATAAATCCTAGCTTCAAAAGAACTGTTCTTAATGTTCCGACACCGCCTTGGAAGTCAGTAGAATTTTGAAGCTTCATAAGCACTTTCTTCAGAGTTGGTCTTTGTTTTTCTGGGCTTTGAAAGTTATTTATAGTTCGCCTAGCTCCTTCTGAATTAAAACATTCAAATTAGATTTTGTGCATGTTCTTAATCTTTGTTTACTGGGCATAGAGAAGGACGTTATTGCACTAACACCAATGGCTTTTCTTTCCTTAATAACTCTCCTAAACTGCTTTCAGACACAACTGTTGCCTCAGATACCCTTCTCCAGATTTTTATAGCTGATCCAGACCATTGTTCCTTTTTTATACATCTATAGACATTGGTTATTACTTCTCGTGTTTTTAAATGTAGCACTTTATATCCTAATGTGCTGCTAGTAGGTATCATTCCTAAATGCTCTCTTGGAAATAGGAGACACGCACATTTTGAAACAAGCTGTAGTATTACCGAGTAGCTCTGCACTTGTTTACTTACTCGTAACTGATACATAACTGACCTGACCTCCCCTCCAGTTCCAACCGTTCTGAGGTGGACTCGTCCAGATACAACTGCGCATCGATCTCCATCTATCAAGATATAAAAATACATCTGTAGTTTGCAAATATCCAGTAAGATATTTTAAATAGTCCATTATTAGTCTTCATTAAGTGTATCAGTTAACTG